>VCKV01000237.1:0-47780 GCA_005876975.1 Drosophila orena | reverse complement strand
CTTTATAAGTCAGGCAACAATCTATACACATATTACAAATTTTGATTCCAAACCTTGAACTTCCTGATAAAATTTTTTCAACATTTACCATTTTAGTACAAAACCGAATAATTTGATTGCTTAAGTCCCTAAAAATACCAGTTATTAAATCACGTCGATTATATTTCTCAGAGTTTATCCAAATAAATCGTACCAAATGAACTATTCTGGGAATAAGATTTGAGACTAAAGTAGGGCTTTCAGATAAATCTATTTCTGAACATGGTTGCATTAATAGGTGCAAAAATTTGATATTTGACATTGCTTCCACCAGTTCATGTTTGGTTTCATAGATTAGTTCATCGATCTGTTTAATATACACTGAATGGGTACTTCTTAGAACCCTAATAACTTGTTGTACATCTAATTGATCCAGTTGCCCATTTAGTCCTTGAAGTACTTCAACTAGAAAAGAGAAAGATAATATTATAAAAATATAAAACAAGAATCGAATCTTTATGATAACCATTATATATTTATTTATTTATTATCATTTATAGCAGTTAAATGATAACCATCAGATACCCGATACTAAGCTAGTTAAAGTGCAAACGAAAAAATTAATCATTTGTCTGTGTTTTGATATATATAATATAAATATAAACAAAAATTTAAAATTCTTCAAACTGGGCGGTTTGTTGGCGTTAAAAACGGCGTGACCACATTATTTTTGGTATACCGATAGAAATTGTAAAGGCAACAACAAAACTAAAAAAAAGCATTCTTTTACCTGTTACATACTTTTAAACGACTCTAGTATTCACTTTTGACTCTACTAGTAACGGGTATGATTACATATTGTCAAAGAGCTGGCAGCTAATGTGATAGAATGCGATCCGTTCTGTATTGTACAATGTATTAAAAAAAACATCTCACACATGATTTTACTTAACAATGAGAAACATGTTTTTACTGAGCGAAAATAAAATCAAAACGGATTGATTGAGGATATATAAGAAAAAGATAATTATTATTTTAAAAATAAATACACAATTTGATAAGCCTGCTGAAGCGGAGTCCCATCAAGGCAAACTTTCGTATATACGAACGACAAGACTTTCTATATTTTTGTTTATTTCTTAAAAAATCAATGACGAAGGGATCTCCAAGTTTATGAAATTAAAGAGTTTAATTTTCTAGCTGCTGAGATTGAGGATATATAAGAAAAAGATAATTATTCTTTTAAAAATAAATACACAATTTTATAAGCCTGCTGAAGCGGGGTCCCATCAAGGCAAACTTTCGTATATACGAAAGACAAGACTTGCTATGTTTTTGTTTATTTCTTAAAAAATCAAAGACGAAGGGTTCTCCAAGTTTATGAAATTAAGAAGAATGTGGATAGACAATAAATAAATTCATTAGACCAAAACCGATCTACAGAGAAGTCAACCCGAAAAATTAGTACTGGGGGCTACATGTTTTTTGACACATCCTGGAAGCGTGGCATGCTAAAAAGCCCTCAACGGAACAGACGCCAACAATAGGCTAAATAATATCGAATGGACATCGAAATGTGGAAAGTATTTTTTGACGAGGAAGCAAGACAAGGAAGAAACAAGGCTAGAAGCAAAAAGTGAAGAGGATAGCGACTGAGTGATGTAGGACATTTCCAGATGGAAAAGCATGTAATGGAGATATCTTGCTTCCAGTTACACAATCAAAAAAGGTCAGAGCACGAATGCTAAGAGCGTTGCACCTATAAAATACGGCGTCAACAATAAATACTCATCTTGCAATAAATATCATACAAATGGTCCTAGCGTCCTCTCTTTGAGAAAAAATCATGTTTTTGAAATTCCTATATAAACTTGTGCCAATAGCTGGAGGCAGCCGTTGTTTATCTAAGGACATAACAACCAATAACAACAGCAACAAAAAGAACAGACACTGCCCAGCATTGCGCCATGGTCCATATGATTTTTCTAGTGGGACAAAAGTCACATTTTTAAATATTTTAATACAGTATTTATTTTGGTTTTTTAACTTTGTTTGATTATACGATTAGCTGTGGGCTTTGTAGTGACCAACTTGAACCTTACACTGCAATAACTTTTCAGGACACCCTCGCCCTAAATTATAGCAGCTTTTGTATGACCCAAAAAGCGCGAGAATTGTCTTAGACCAATCAGGACAGAATATGATCGTACGACTGTACAGTTAGGTAAAAGAAAGCCTATAGCATGCATCTTCCCAGAGCTTAATTCATTAGCAGATAAAACCTCTTGGCAAACGCTCACAATTTTTGACGCAGCCCAAATGAACTTTACGTAGACGTGGAGATATAACTTAATTATATATATATCCAACTTCAAGTAAACAAAAGCATGAGGCAATAGACCAGCTACAATCCACTAACAAATAGAGATACAACTAAGATTCTGATAGAAGTGATCGACATAAAGAAAATAGCGAAAGGCGTTGAAAATAGCTGTGCCAGCAACAACATCGTGCAGTCATACATTTTACAAAACGTGCATTATAAATCACTTAAAAAGTACACAAACATGTCCAATTTGCAATGCAGATTGCAACGAATCGAATTTATCTCACTCTAATAACACTCTGTTCGCTGAATTAGATGCTGCAACAGCTGGCACATCCGGCGTAAGCGATTGTCAGGATAATAATGATATTTTCCCATTAAGGAGAAATACCAGATCAGGCAGGATCCGATATACACCTCCTAGACGAGGAGTGTCTACAAGAAATACTTACAGAGGAAATTTTGATAGGATCTTAACAGAACCTCCAACGAATTCCAGTATGGCTCTTAGTACTCACCCTGAGTTGATGAACTTTATATAGTTTACTGTTAGCCAACAACAGGCTCTACTTATGGATAGCCTTACCTCTTATTTAGGGAAGACTATAGAGACATCTATTAAAAGTCATTTGGACAACTTGCAATTACCTCAGCCCGCACATACAAATTCCACACCTGACAATATTCAACCAAATACAGATTTGAGCATGAACGATTCCAATCAAAATCGGTATTCTCATAATTTAGACAATAATGTAGAAGAAAGAGGCGTAAACAGGAGCAATGCAAGCTCATATGTTAGCCCGGAAAAAGAATCAGGAATTATTCTAAAATGGGGATTAAGGTTCAATGGTAGCAAAACAAGCATCAGGATAGATGAATTCATTTACAGGATATGCTCAATTACCAAACAAACAAAATCTATGTAATGATTATGGACTTCTATGTGACCATTTGTACCTTTTGTTTGCAGGAAAAGCAAGCGATTGGTATTGGAAGTTTCATCGAAACAATCCAAATTTCGATTGGAACACATTTTGTGGCGAATTTAGAAAGAGATTCGAAGATATAGAGACAGATTATGATATTTGGGAGGGAATCCGAAAACGCAAGCAGGGAGAAAATGTAGCATTTGAAGTTTTTCAGGAAACCATGGAACGGTTGATTGACAGACTGCAAACTGGAGTTTCCGAAGCACAATTAGTTGAGTTATTGGTTAGAAATTCGAAGCCTAGCTTACATCATGAGTTGCTGCATCTTAAAATCCCAAACAGAGCACAACTCCGATACGAAGTGCGCAGGCATGAACAGTTTTATAACAATCTCAGGACGTTTAAGCCAAAACCAAAGACACTAAAATACTAAGATGCGTAACGGCCATACATTTGTTTTGCACTATGCAGCCACTTTTTTGGTGGCGGCAATAATTGCTCTCTTCCCGCTCGCGTAAAATTGAGAGCATAAAAATCTAAAAATAGAATTCACTTGCTTTGTGTGAGTGAAAACAGTAAACAAAAAAGCGTGCATGTGTGCGTATTTGTGCTAGAAGACGATTTTCGGTCCGAAATCAATTTTGATCTAAGAAACGAGTTTGATTAATGTTTTGGTAAATTTCGTTGTAATATGAGCTAATAAAATATTATTTAAAAATTAATGCCGTGACTATTATTTTTTTTAAGACGTTGTTTTAATATTATTTAGTTAAAATCGCCGCTCGAATTAGCTACCGTTTACATATAAATATTTTTATTATTAATTATCTGTAATATATATAATATTTGGTACCCAGGGAACACCACGGGGAGGCCATTACAATGTAATGGGGTCGTATATTTATATGACCTTCGAGTCGACTTCAAATAATAAATGCTAAACATTAAAATATTTCCATGTTCCCCAACTAAGCTAGTTTTCTAACTATTGCTTTTCGATATAATTTGCTACTTTTTTATTTCATTTTATTAAATTTTTGTACTATATATATATATATGTATATATTTATTTTTAGTCGTCACTAATTTTTCATTTATGAGATAAAATGCTGAGTTTGGCTTGCTTTTTTTGTTTATCAGCTGTCACAGTCCACTTGCAATGCTTAAAGAGTAAAACTTTTATAAGTTTGTTTAAAATATCAATTTTATGCACATAACAGTCATTATTTGAGTGAAACTATAATGATAAATCGCTACTTTCAATTGTGCACTTAATGCGTTGCTCTACAATAAATTTTTTTATACACCGTTGTTTTTTATTATTTTTAAAAATATTTTCAAAAACTTTAATGTGTATTTTAAAGATATTAAAAACAAGATCAGATGGTGCCTTTAGTTTTCCAAAGTCCGATTCCATCGAGTAGTTTTTCTCATGTATGAAAAGCTCAGATGGAGCTGTCAAATGCTCGCTTTCTTTTAAAATCAACGATCTGCATTTATCGCAACTGGATCCCTTAGCAATATATCCAACAAAATATCTACTCGAAGTTAATTCAATGGGTACATCATTGAACAAAAAATCATCCATATTTTGGTCAAAGTACATCTCATTTCCTTGTACAATTTCTGAAAATGATACAGAATATTCTTTCTGTATTTCCTTTTTTTCAACGCAAGGCTGATATATAATTGAATCGAACTCAACATAACATCATCATCTGATTTAATTTTGTCAATTTGAGAAAGTAGGTTTTTTTCGGTCTTTGATTCCAACCTAATCACCTTTCGTTTCAAATTTGAATTTTATCTTTTCAGCATTCTAATTCGAATTTGTCTTTCATCAGACAATTTTTTATTAGCCAAATATTTTGTTTGAAACATTTTTAATGTTTTCGAGTTTTTATGGCACTGACGACGAACTTCAGCAGGGGATTGTGAACGACATCTTTTTTTTGGAGGCGATCTTACAGCATTGAAATCAATATCATCATTTTTGCAACTCTCATATTTAATTAGGTTGCGATCTTGTTCCTTTCCTTAGATATTTTACGCCAATATCATCTGGCGAGAAATGATCGTGGCATAAAAACAGTGATGCTCGCCACAAAATCTTCTGTAAATTGGCACTTTTCCGCCCATTTCATAAAAATTGTTGGATTATTTTCAGGAAACCTAAACAATTTAAGAGCGGGGCAATCGCGCCTTGACTTCTGACAGTGGGGGAGGCTGCACTTGTTCCCACTGATATTTGACCTTTTTTTGTCGGCCATAGCAAATTTTTTACATAAAATGTTAATGGTAAATTCAAAAGTTCAAACCTTTATCGAAAAGCAGCAGTACCGGTACAATGTATTTTTTTTAAATTTAATAATGCGTTTATATTATTAAAATTTGGAAAAACAGTAGCAAACGAGGAGCACTATGTATTTGTCAGCTTTAAGCAAACGAATTAAGAGGAACTAAAAGAAGAAAGAATACATTTGGCGCGCTTTTTTAGCCACCCAAAATTGCGCGGTTTTTTACAAATAACAAATAAGAATATAACAAAAACAAATACTGAAAATAGATCATTTACAGAAGTATGCATATTTTTTTACTTGTTTACTAGTAACTTTTACTAATAAATATACTAAATAGTTAAAAAACATCATATGCAATCTGTGTATTTCAAAATTGAATTCTTGAGGCAGGACCAGCGCACTTAAGAATCACTAAGATCAAATAAATTTTCCACGTCGCAAGCTGAATAAAGTAATTTATTAAAATAATTCGGTAATATTATGTACATTTATTCACCTATTACCATTTCTATGATGTAATTAAATAATTATCATGTTAAGGCAATGCAAAATTAGAGTTTTTACATTTTACTTACGAGTACTTTGTACTCGATTGCCAGAGTAGCAAATAATATAGATTGAAAGTCCATAAACTTCTGAAGTGAAGGGCATATTTTGTCAAATTTACAATATATGAGCATACGTGTGCACACATACAGTGATCGGCTGTCGCTGTATGCGTACAAGAGAGCTGCTGGCTCTAGAGCGCTCTCTCTCTGGCTCTTAAACAAAAATTCGAGAGAGCCTGGAGCCAGATCTAGGGCCAGCCCGAAAAAATCGTGTGCAAAACAATCGTATGGCGTTACGCATCTTATTATTCTAGTGTCTTTGCCAAAACCCTATCGCTCCTGCGTGGCAGAATTAGCCACCGAAGAAGAGGAGACAGGTTTATTAAGAATAGGTGAAGATGTAAACCAAATTCAATGTCGAAATACCACAACTTGTTGGAATTGTGACAAACAAGGCCACAGATTTGATGATTGTATGGCTAAAAGAATTATATTTTGTTTGCTAAGTCAAAGTCAACCACTGAAGCCCGTGAATTTCAGGAGATAGAACCTTTAGGTCAGCCTGATATTCATTTTTCCTTTATACCCTTACACATAAGAATTCAAAATTACAATAATAAGCGTAGAGAAATATTTGGTAAAGTAGATAGTATAGGGACTCATTTAAAACCCAGACGATCTATTAGCCGATTGAGAGAATTTTGGAAGAAGGTTCGTCGCGACCGACAGAAACTTATTTCCGCTATAGTACTTAGCTCTGACCAAAGACTCTATACGGATATCAATATAGAAGGTCAAACTTACAAGGCTTTATTAGATTCTGGAGCAACAATAAGTTGTGTAGGCGGATTAGCTGCTCAGAACTTCCATAAACACAACAACGTAAAAAAATGTTCTGACGAAATTCGCGCTGCGAACGGAACAAAAAGCGAAGTAGTGTCAAAACTTACAACTTCCATTAAGTATGGAGATACAATAGATAAGCTTGAATTATTTATAATACCAGAACTTCAACAGGATGTATATTTAGGTATTGATTTTTGGCAAAAGTTTGGATTACTAAATAAACTTACGAGCAATCCGACCATTGCTGAGTTAGACATCGGTACTTTGTATGATGATGAAGATTTTCCAAAATATCATGAGCTGAACGAAGGAGAAAGACTTCGGCTGGAGACAGTAATAAAAACATTTCCATCCTTTGCTTCTGAAAGTTTAGGTCATACTACCTTGTCCACACATATTATTGATATAGGAAATGCCAGTTTCACCTGCCATTGAAAAGCTGATGTTCGCTGAAGTGTATAAAATGCTAGCATGCATACTGGCAGATACCGCTCTAAGCAATACACTGCGTTTACAATACCGAATAGACCGCTATATCATTATAAAATGATGCCCTTTGGTCTCTGTAACGCGGCCCAAACTCTTTGTCGTCTTATGGATCGAGTCATTCCAGCTCATCTTAGGAATAGAGTATTTGTTTATCTGGACGACTTATTAGTTTTGTCCGAGGATTTTGAATCCCATATGCTTTTACTACAGGAGATAGCTTTATGCTTACGTAAAGCAAATCTCACTATCAATGTCAGCAAATCTAAATTTTGTATGAAGGAGATCATATATCTCGGCTTTATAATTGGGAATGGACAAATAAGATCCAACCCAGATAATTTCGATTAAACAGTTGCGGAGATTTCCAGGATTAGCGGGATGGTACCACTATTATTTTTCCTTTGACGGAACTTCTTAAAAAGAAGAATACGCTTGAATGGAACGAAGAGGCTCAAACCGCTTTTGAAAACTTGAAATTATGTCTTACTGCCTCGCCAATTCTCATAACACCAGATTTTTCTAAGCAATTCATTTTGTTGTGTGACGCCAGCTCTTTTGGTGTTGGTTGCGTACTGGCTCAGGAGCGAGCTGGAGTAGAACTTCCGATTTCGTATATGTCCGAAAAATTGTCCAAAGCGCAAAGTAACTATTCAGTTTCCGAATTAGAATGTCTTGCCGTTATAAAAGGAATTAAAAAATTCCGCGCGTATATTGAGGGCCAGGATTTCTTAGTCATAACAGACCATGCAGCCCTTCAATGGCTGATACGGCAGAAGGATTTATCAGGAAGGTTAGCTCGATGGTCAATGAAGTTGAGAGCGTTTACGTTCACTATAAAGCATCGTAGCGGTTCTCAGAACGTCGTTGCAGACACCAGATCCATACATTTCAAATCTACGGAATACTTGAACTTAATAAAGACAATATCTAACAATCAATCAAGATTTCCCGATCTACAAATCAGGGATGGATATATTTACAAAAGAACTACTTTTGTATCAGACGATATAAAGCAAGAAAATCCATGGAAACTATGGATACCTTCGGCCTTAGTACCCGATATATTGTTTCAGGCTCATGATGCACCAAGTTCATCTCATTGTGGCAAGAGTAAAACTGTAGAAAAACTAAAAAGATATTTGTTTTGGCCTTGTATGGTTACGCAAATGCGCAATTATATATCCAATTGTGTAATTTGTCGTACGACGAAAAGTCCAAACACGGTTCTAAAACCGCCAATGGGTAAACCGTTAACCTCAGACAGGCCATTCCAAAAATGATATATTGAGCTCTTAGGCCCATACCCTCGCACAAAAAAAAATGTCACATAGGATTGCTAATTGTCGTTGACTATAACACCCGTTTCCACTTTTTGTTACCTCTTAAAAAATTCACCGCTCCTAAAATCTGTGATTACTTAAAGGGGGCTATATTCTATACATTTGGCGTTCCAGAAGTAATACTTTCTGATAATCGCAATCAGTTTAAGTCAAGCTATTTTCAAGCTTTCCTTACTAGCTTTGCGTACAGCAAAAACTTACAACCATCTATCCTTCACATGCTAACGCGAGTGAAAGGCTCAATAGATCGGTGTTAGCCACTGTAAGAGCGTATATAGGGAAAGATCACACAAATTGGGATGACAACTTAGACGCTATTAGCGGATCTTTAAGAGCATCATTACATAGAAGCACAGGTTCGTCACCTTACTTTCTGACATTTGGACAAAATGTGATCCTTAACGGCAAGGACTATTGTCTACTGCGTACTCTAAATATGTTAGCGGACGACACTCGGTTATCTAAACCGGAGGCTTTAGAACTGCAGAGACGGCAAGATAAACTGAACCTAAACCGAGCCCATGAAGAAAACGCAAATAGATACAACCTACGCACTCGGCAGATAGAATTTAAAAACGGCGATTTCGTTTACGCTAGAAACTTTACACAAAGTAATGCCGTAAAGAAATTCAGTAGTAAATTGGCACCCGTATTTATCCTAGCTAAAGTTTATAAGAAGCGTACCTCGTACTACTTCGAATTAGAGGATGAGAGAGGAAAGAAATTAGGAGTATTTAATTTGAAGGATATACCAGCTAGAAAACAAGGAGTTTCTTCAGATAAGGCTTCCTTGAAATAGTCTCGTTACCCCTATCTGTGGGTGTAGTGACCAACTTGAACCTTACACTGCAATAACTCTTCAAGACACCCTCGCCCTAAATTATAGCAGCTTTTGTGTGACCCAAAAAGCGCGAGAATTGTTTTAGACCAATCAGGACAGAATATGATCGTACGAATGTACAGTTAGGTAAAAGAAAGCCTATAGCATGCATCTTCCCAGAGCTTAATTCATTAGCAGATAAAACCTCTTGGCGAACGCTCACAATTTTTGACGCAGCCCAAATGAACTTTACATGAACCCCCCCACATTTAAAATTTGACCTACAGCTCGACAATGTCCACGTGAACTTGGGCCCAACTTTACGCACATCATGGAGGGATATTTAAGGTCGTGAGTACTACAAACAATAACGATGAAAAACATTATTATGAATTACCTATATTAAAATTCTACAAAATGCCACTCGAACGTCTAAATAAAATAAGATCTGAATTTGGCTAAAGATTGTATAATTATATTTCCTAATTTTATATTCAATTACTTATATATATTGCTTTATACTTTACTTTTATATACTTATTTTACTCGTTAAATATAAACAGAGAATGACTAGGAAAATTAAGCGTAGGTTAAAATCTGTTAGTTTGTAAAAGAGATTTAATGGAACAGCTTAATAAACTGAATCGTTGAATAGTATCTAACAGGCAAAAGGAAACGTTATAAAGCATATAAAGTATATATTATTGATCAGGATTGTGGGAACCAGCACCACGATGCAGAGCGGAGATCGACGGCTAGCTCTCTCCCTCTCCCTCACGCTCGCACCCTCGCTCTGTACTTTCCTTTACTCTTTTGTTATACATATGTCGGAAATGAATCACTATTATATTCCCCGTCAACAATACCAACACAAATAATGTCATTGTTCTCAATTCCTGTTAGTCCCATTCTTAACGAGCAGACTACGTTCTGCAGGAACTATAACAGTTATTTGCCACGCTTCCAAGAGGTAGAGAAATAAAAAATAAATCTGTGACAGCAGAGACCCAGATTACCACCAACTTTTATTCAGGACATATCATAAACAAATTGCTTTTTTTGAAAGCGCTTACATTCTTAATTCAATTCAATTCAATTCATTCTTCTCTTCCACGAGCGCAAAGTTTATCAAACCGGCCAGTCCATATTCTTATAAGCCTAGCACACAGCTTACAACTCGACTCAATACATTCATTCCTTCCACTAGCGCAAAGTTTATCAAACCGGCCAGTCCATATTCTTATTGGCCTAGCACACAGCTTACAACTCGACAAACCGACCAACATACATGACGCAATCTATAAGCCTGTCAACTAACCAACACCAGCAATCGTTTCCGGAATTCGAACTAATCTGCAACAAAATGGCGAACCACATAGAGGAACTCCATATAAAGATATTAAAGACCTTACTGACTTGTGTCAATCTTTATGGTATGGGATAAATAGACAAATTACAATTATATAATCCATCTGATCATTTTTGCCGCTAAGCTTTCCCGTAATATCGAAATGAACTGTATGCCACGGGATGTCAATCTTAGGAATGGGATGCAGTTCGGCTTGTATTTTTCCAGACGGAGGCTTTGACAACCTGTAAGTAATGCAATTGTCCACGAATTTGCGAACATATTTGAACATTTTATCAAACCAATAAAATTCGTACATCTTCTCGAAAGTTTTCTCCAATCCAAGGTGCATGATTGAATAGTGGACATTGTTGACAGCGGACCACCTAAATGGCTTTGGGATTATAGGCAGGCAACGAGACTTTCCTTTTCTTTTTGTTTCCTATACAGAGTCCCAGACCGTAGTATGTAGCTTTTAGCCAAATCTCATTACGTTATTTAGGAACAATAGAAGCAGTTTCTTCGTCCCTTTGCTGTTCAGCCAACAACAAGCCATCAGATATTTATGTCAGATTGATATGCTTTTCGACTGTACCTGCTGAGTTCCTAACACTTTCTGGAACTGGATTCCAAGACAGAAAGTCAACATGGGCCATACGTTCACCAGGTCTATACTCAATATCAAAATCAAAACTTTGCATGTAGGCCCACCACCTATGGACCTTGGGAGTTAACTGTAGTTTTGTACTAGAGGCAGTCGGGGAAAACAACGAAATGACGGCCATGCAAGAGTCTCCAGTTCGTATGAATGGTTACGCGATTCTGCTGATGATGTAATCTTGTTAAGCCATAGCCATCGGCACTAGCATCAGAGTAAATCTTGATAGCAAATTGTTGGTCTAATATAGTGAGAACAGGTTCATTTGTCAAAATAGATATTACTTGTTGCCGTATTTGCTCATGATCCAATACCCACACAAATGATTTGGGCGTAAAGAGGTTTCAGCAGTTGTGAAAACTTTGGTAAAAATTGGCGAAAATACGAGGCAAGTCCAATAAATTGTCTCAATTGAATGATGGACCGCGGGAGTGGCAAATTAACAAGGGCTTGAATTTTTCTACTACTCGTAGTCTGTCAAGAGCCTCTTCCTTTGTATGTGCAACTATCATTACGTCATCCATGTAGACAATGGCGTATGAATGGGTAAGATCACCCAAGGCACGATTAATGGCTCTTTGGAACACAGCAGAGAAATTTTTAAGCCCGAATGGTATAGTTAGCAACATAGGGCTGGCAAAGGGAAAGTAACTAGGTCTTATAATGTTTGATTCTAACAGCTGTTGAATTAGATGCCGAACGGGCGCCTTTGAACCGTCATATTTTGGTCGATCAAGCGAATTTCTAGCTGTCCTGTAGTCAAACGGCTTTGTGGTATTCCACTAATAAATGAACCCGAATATTCTTGCAATATTGATAACAATTGGTCTCTATCAGATCGATGCACGTCAGTTGACATTAGCCAAATCAGGATTACATTCAGAAACCTACTGAGGTAATATAGATTTTTCGTTAAACATAGTAAGAGCCTTTGATGTAATTGTCACGCTGATTCCCCGATTCAAAATATATTGACCAATCAGAGCGTCATACCTGATGTAATCGTCTAACACTACATGAAACAATATTGAACAATATTTCAAATCACCACATTTGCCAATATCTGAAAAGTTCTACAAACAGTATTACTACCAATACCCTTTAAAAATGACTACGCTACTTATTCTAGTTCCAGATAGTCTCTGCGTGGCGGTTTCCTTGATGAGTGAGCATTCAGCTCCGGAATCGAAACAATATTGGAACGCCTCACCAGATTGCAATAAAGTTCCAACGGGCTCAAGGACGTTACAGATGTTGACTTCTTTTACAATGTTGGTTTTGTTAGATGACGAGAGCTCCTGACGATCAGAACACGCTGTAGAAACATGTCCATCTTTTCCGCACTTGTAGCAGGTCACAGTAGACCGGTCTTTTCCTCCCATGTAACCAGAGTGTTGCACTTGTTTTAGCAGTTCAGAAAAATGGCGATTTTGCGACTCCAAAATTTTCAGCAATATGTTTTCCTTATTGAAATTGGAGTAGGTGATCCCACTTCTGATGTCGGAAATGCGTCATCCTCCATCGTGTCAGCGCAACATTTTCTGGAGCGTACTACTCGGGAGCGAGGCATGTCTGTCTTCTTCTGCGATCGAAAACTCAGTGACCGGTAACAGTGTTGCAATAATGAGTAGAACCTAAGTCTACACGCAATACCAGCACACTTTGGAGGGTTATTTCATTTACCAGACACCGTCAATAAAATTTCTAATTGGAAACCACGGAAACTGCATAATAGCGAGAAGATAGTCTCACGTGGCCGGCAGATTAAGTGTAATCGGTGCTCTCGGCTCGGTCATTTTGCCAGGAAATGCCAAACGATTCTAAAACGCCCCATACCCACAATCGAACGATCAGAATTCCAAGCGCAGATATATACATCGAATTGAAGATTCAAACCAAGTGGGTAACGAGATAAAGCGAGAACATTGTTTAAAAAATACACAGTGCCGAGGAACATGAAGAATTGATTAAATGCCGGATTGGTGGCGAGAACGTTTCATTAATAAGATATTCCGGTTCCCGGTTCAACCTGATCTCGCAAGACGATTGGTTGGTTTTGAAAAAAAAGAATGCAGCAGTTTTCAAGGTTCGCGCGAATGCCCATAATCAGTTTAGGAGATATGCCTCGGACGAAATTTTAAATGTTATTTGTGTCTTTGAGGCACAAATAGCGAAAGGAAAATCCACAGCAAGTTGCATCATTTTTCGTCATTGAGAAAGGACGGCAGTCATTGCTTGGAAGGCTACAAAGTTAAATGTCCTCCGAATGAGGTTACCGGTTAAGCACATTGAAATCATACCGCCATTCCCAAAATAAAAAGCGTTAGCGTTAAGCTAACAATAGATCCGGATGTTGCATGGACATTATTGAACCGGTAAGAACTGTGACTTGGATCTTCCCGATGGTAATTGCGTTTAAGCCGAATGGCGACATCCGTCTATGTCTGGATACAGGCCAACCGATCCATTCTTCGTGAACACTATTCTCTGTCTACGTTTAAATCCTTTAACTAAATTACGAAATGGACGCATAAAGGACGCATATCACAAGTTTGAACTGGACGCTGCAAGTAGACCGATTACCTCACACCTCGAAGACTGTTCAGATACAAGCGATTGATGTTTGGCAGAAACGCGGCGCCTGTAATTTTTCAAAGACGACTCGAAGAACTTCTTTCATCGTGCGATAACGTAATGAATTACATCGACGACGTAATAATTTTTGGAAATAACGAACAGGAACATAATGCTGCAGCCGAAAAAGTTCGTAATGTCTTTAAAGAATATAATAAACGATATAATAAACGATGAGAAGAGTATTTGGAAGACGACCAGAATCAAATTTTTGGGGCACATCTTAACGAATAAAGTGATAATGGCTGATCCTGAGAACTAGCTACTATCGGGTGTTTTCGAGCACCCAAAAATAAAAAAGAGATGCGGAGTTTCCTTGGTCTGGTCACCTACGTGGGTAAATTAATTACAGAAATGAAAAATTTATCTGGGGACCAGTACAAGACCAGGGGTTTCAAGAACTTAAGGTAGCGTTAGCTAAAATCCCACTCTCATATTTTAACCCCAACAATAAAACTAGATTAATAGCAGATGCTAGCACTTAGCTTTGGGGGCAGTATTATTACAATTTAACAATAACCACGACCCAAAAATAATGGAATTTGCTAGTCGAAGCTTAACCGATGTGGAGAAACGATACTCCCAAGCTGAGAAAGAAAGTTTGACCTTTGCAATAAGAGAGGTATTATTTTTACTTACTGGAATACGGGTTTGAATGAGTGATCGACCATAAGCCCTGGGGACAGGGTCCTCCAGGCGTATAAATTTAAAGTTATATACAAATCCAGAAAAGAAAATATTGCTGACAGATTATCACGGCTGTGTGAACAGACACCATCAAAGTGTTACGATATCAAGGGTTAGCACAGCATACTCTTGATAATTTAAAAGGCGGTACCCACTTCGATTGAGTTATCTGAGTTGGCCGAGAAGAGCACTCATGACGAAGAAATCGTTGAGGCCATGATGTGCCTCCATCATGGTAACCCAAGGCTCTTGGAATTCTGCACTTTCAAGTAAACTGTACCCATTCCGACACGAACTGTCAAATGTGTTAACAATTATGTTGAGGGGAGTACGCATTGTTATTCCATCAAATCTAAGGCAGAAAGTGTTGACGTTGGTACACGAAGGCCATCCAGGAGAATAGGCAATGAAGCGGCGATTAAGAGACAAAGTGAAGAGAACTGTATTTCCGAACGGTCCTTAACTTGCAGTGGCAACAGAGTTGCTAGGCCCATTGCCGAATAACCACTACATTTTAGTCCTAATCGATTATTATTCAAGATATATGGAATTCAAGTTTTTGCGATCTATTAGACTTGGGTACCCAAAACAGCTGCGGACGGATAACGATCGACAGTACGTAAGCTGAGTTCCGCTGAGTTCCGGCACTATTGTAAATCATGTGCGATTGAACAAATCACGACGCCTTCTTATTGGCCACAGGCCAATGGGGAGGTAGAAAATATGAATAAAGCGCTTTTCAAACGTCTTAAAATAGCCCATCTGCACAAGAGGAATCTTAAGGATGAAATTCGATCGTTCACTTTCATGCATACTGTCACTCCTCATGGAACTACTGCCACAGCTCCAACTGAGTTAATGTTCAATCGAGTCATTCGAGATAAAATCCCTGGTATACAAGATTGGGTAGGCGAATTTTCTGATTCAGCGGAAAAAGATAGAGACTGTATAGTTACTAGTATAGTAGTAGTAGTAGTATAGTAGACAAAAGAAGGGGAGCAAGAGAGTAGGAGACAAAGTGGTCCTAAAAATTGTAGTTTTTCCCCACAAGCTTTCTCCGAACTTCGACACTACGGAATATGAAGTGGGGAGAGGAAAAGAAATATAGTGAAGTTCTAGAGGAGGCCCGAGCCCTTATGAGGAATGTAAGTCATCTTAAAAAACTTCCCAAACAGAGTCCGATGCTGCCAACATTGACCCCTTACCTGTACTTGATGCGGGTCAGTCTCTGGATCCTGAAACACCACCAAGCTTGCCAACCCCGGAAGAGAACGAGCCAACCAACATGGAGGCCCTGAGGCTGGTGAGGAAGGAGTGGATGTGGGAACCAGCACCATGATGCTGAGCGAAGATCGACGGCCAGCTCTCGCTCTTTACTTTACTTTACTCTTTTGTTAAACAAGTTTTCGTAGTTTTAGTTTGACTTTGACATTGGAAGCAATCACATTGAAGTGTAATTAATAAGTTGATAACCCAAATTGAGCGTTGTTTACTAATGTACATGTTCTTACAAGGATCAATATCCAAGTCAATTGGTCCGTCTGGAACTGCAAAATCTATATTGTTGAGATTAAGCATGCAGCTTCCAGAGACAGAGACACACATATTGTGAAGAGCTGTACGTTCGTGCACGTATAATAATCACAGACAGTCAGTTAAACCACGCGGAGAGCCGTGCGTACAAGGAGACGGTCAAACGAAGACTCAGTCAATCAGACAGTACGTCAGCTAAATACGCGAGGAGCCTCACCGTAGGACAGTCAGTACTAAAGTACGCGAAATGCCGTTCCCCGGGACAAGTGAACAGTCAGGGAGAACGCGAGAGACGCAGGAGGACGATCCCTGCAAGTAAATAACCTGGTACGGTCAGAAGGGTCAGTCGGACAATGTGGTCTTGGGAAGAGCGTCACCTTCCCGCCATAACATCCTAAACCCCAAGCCCAACCAGGGAACCACCGTCGAGGACGCCCCAGGAAAACGAAGGACACCTGGCAGCGCACAGGAACCTGGCACGGTCAGAAGGGACGGTGGAGTCAGTGGTCGGTCAAGGTGGTCCTGGGAAGAGAGTCAGCTTGACCCAACGGGCGATACACCTCCCCACCATAACATCCTAAGCCCCATTCGAGCCGGCACGGGTAAGCGGACCGCGCAGCCGACGGCGAGGACTGTAGGAATCCAGCAGTGAAGAATTCCGCAAATAAAGCGGTTACATCTTAAAAGTCTGTCTTCTCTTTGGTCGCGCAATCACACAAATCATAAATTTGGTGGGACGAACATACAAACTCTATGAGCTAGCCGTTGCAATTCGTAGCGAGCAGAAATAAAGAAATCAGTTCGTTACAATATTTTGTAAATTTACACAGATTTGCCAAAAACTTTTTGTCACGCCCACTCCAATGACCACAAACCGCCCACAACTGGTCGTAACAGTTTACACTATATACGTAATACTATTGAAAAATGTTGTGATATTTTTAAACTTTTTTATATATCTTGTAACTTTCTATAGATTTGCAAAAAAAAACTATTTGCCACGCCCACTCTAACGCCGACAAACCGCCAAATTTCCCAGTTTATACCGATATTCCAGAAAATTTTCCCGTTAGAACTTCCACTAGCTGAGTAACGGGTATCGGATAGTCGGAGAACTCAACTATAGAATTCTATCTTGTTTTTCTTCTGGTAATGTTGCTTTTTGATACATGTTTGACTTTCAATATATTATTTCTATACAAAAATTTAATAAATCTTTTACATCGAAATTGCGAAGTAATTTCCCAGATCAAAATTGATTGGTCTCGAAAATCTCCGTTTTGTTCAAGTATGCAGTTTTAAACACTTTCTAGCTTGTTTTTAACTTACTTAACGCTCTCAATTTTACGCGGGCGGTGAGAGCAATATTTGGCGCTACCAACAAAGGTATTTGGCTGCGAAAAAGAGCTCGATAAGGTTCGCCGACAACAATGCTTAGCGATCAAGAAACGAAGAGAGAGTGCAAAAAAAACGACCGCTGCCGGCATAGAAAAACCGAGAAAGAGCTCTTAATGCTGCGGCTGCGGGCATACATTATAATAGGCATAGAAATAACATAACATACGGAAATACACCTTCTTGTCTTTGTGGGACAAATGCACCCAAGTCGTCGAAAGTCACTGTTAATATTTGGAATTGAAAGATTGTACCTTGATTGTTCAACACAAATTGTAATATCTGTTCAAGAACAGACCACAAAACCTTTAGATGCCCAGTAATAAATTAGCTCTCCCTAGAAAATTGGTTCAAGCTATGAATTTATTCCTTGGAAAGGATCGTCTTCTATCCAAATGTCATCGTGGCCTCTGCCGTGGTTCTGGTCAGGTATGTATCTATCTGAAAGCTACAAAATGGGAAGAGCGTTTTAGGAATCATGTTCTCAAGTAAATTTCAATTGAAGAGTTCTTCTGTCCACCTGTCTAGGTTACATTGATGAGACATAAAACATCAGACTCCTATCACCTAGAATCGGAAATTTACATTTCCTGGCGGAATCTTCCGCAGCATTCATTTATTGCCGACGAAAACATCAACAAGTCTCGTCGACTCGAGGCACTGTTCTCGGAGCCTCATTCAACATCGCCAGGAGGAGATTCACGCAGCCTATACAATCCATTCAGAAGTCATTATAAGTCATCCACTGCTGATGTGGTTAAGATGTTACGACAAGTCAACGTGCCAGCCGAGGATCACAGGTTCCAATACATCCTTTGGAATTCCTTCGAATTGTATATCGTAGCGTCTCACTGTATCAAACCGTAGTTCTATGTGGATGAGTTCCTGGGTGGAGCGGATACGGTAGAGGAGCTACAACAACACGAAAAAATGGCCAATTGGAACTCGCAAAATGGCATTCAAATCACTGCAATTTTGTCGATGACGCTACAATCAAACATCTGCAGTTGGACGACGAAATGCTGACTAGCACGATTAGCTTAAAATAAAGTGGTCTAAGTCTACATTTTGCGAGAACGAATATATAAAAACATGAATATGTCCAGTTTCTCGTAAAGAGTAGATTCAGACCACGTTCTATAGCATCCTTACTGTTTAACCAAAGACACTAGAATAATAAGATGCGTAACGCCATACGATTTTTTTGCACACGATTTTTTCGGGCTGGCTCTAGATCTGGCTCCAGGCTCTCTCGAATTTTTGTTCAAGAGCCAGAGAGAGAGCGCTCTAGAGCCAGCATCTCTCTTGTACGCATACAGCGACAGCCGAGCACTGTATGTGTGCACACGTATGCTCATATATTGAAGTTTGACAAAATATGCCCTTCACTTCAGAAGTTTATGGACGTCCAATCTATATTATTTGTACTCTGGCAATGGAGTACAAAGTACTCGTAAGTAAAAAGTAAAAACTCTAATTTTGCATTGCCTTAACATGATAATTATTTAATTACATCATAGAAATAATAATAGGTGATTAAATGTACATAATAATACAGAACTTTTAATAAATTACTTTATATGTCGTTAGAGTATTCAGCTTGCGACGTGGAAAATTTATTTGATCTTAGTGATTTTTAAGTGCGCTGGTCCTGCCTCAAGAATTCAATTTTGCAATACACAGATTGCATATGATGTTTTTTAACTATTTAGTATATTTATTAGTACAAGTTACTAGTAAACAAGTAAAAAAATATGCATATTTCTGTAAATGATCCATTTTCCGTATTTGTTTTTGTTATATTCTTATTTGTTATTTGTTAAAATCGCGCAATTTTGGGTAGGTAAAAAAGCGCGATAAATGTATTCTTTCTTCTTTTAGTTCCTCTAAATTCTTTTGCTTAAAGCTGACAAATACATAGTGCTCCTCATTTTAAATTGAAAAAATTGATTTTCTGATTTATTAAAGCACAATTGCGATAAAGTGCAATAAGTTATTGTCCTAAGTAGTACAAAATAAAAAAAAATTTTAGAAGTGTACATATTTTCCTAATTTGTCGCGCCTATATTACGTTGTGGTGGTACTGCTGATTTTCGATAAAGGTTTGAACTTTTGAATTTAACATTTATTGTTTTATGTAAAAAAATTAACTATGGCCTACAAAAAAAAAAATCCAATATCAGTGGGAACAAGTGCAGCCTTCCCCACTGTCAGAAATCTAGGCGCGATTACCCCGCTTTTAAATTGCTTAGGTTTCCTGAAAATAAATTTGTGGCGAGCACTTCATCACTGTTTTTATGTCAAGATCATTTCTCGCCAGATGAGATTGGCGTAAAATATCTATGGAAAGGAACAATTCCAGATCGCAACCTAATTAAATATGAGAGTTGCAAAAATGATCATATTGATCTCAATGCTGTAAGATCGCCTTCACAAAAAAGATGTCGTTCACAGTCCCCTGGTGAAGTTTGTCGTCAGTGCCATAAAAACACGAAAACATTAATTGTAATGGCCTCCCCGTAGTGTTCCCTGGGTACCAAAAATTACATATATTACAGATAATTATTAATAAAAATATTTATATGTAAACGGCAGCTAATTCGAGCGGCGATTTTAACTAAAGAATATTAAAACAACTTCTTAAAAAATAATAGTCACGGCATCAATTTTTAAATATTATTTTATTAGCTCATATTACAACGAAATTGACCCAAACATTAATCAATTATTGCCGCCACCAAAAAAGTGGCTGCATAGTGCAAAACCAATGTATGGCCGTTACGCTTCTTATTATTCTAGTGTCTTTGGTTTATCCCTCGTATTTATGCTGTTCTACATTGGAGCAAACATGGAAGCAAAACTGTGCAGCTGGAGAAAAAAATCTGCCTTTGCCGTACCAACGACCAATAATAAACTACTTGAAGGAATCTACAAAATCGGTTGGATTCAGCGTTGCCGTAAACGCACGTCATTCCCATCGCGAGCTCCAGCAGAATTGTAGCTGGCGCTACATTGCATCAAGATCACCCGTGTTATTGTGTTCAAAGAACATCCACTTAGATTGAAAGTTGAGTATCTTGGGTTGACACGACAAAAGGTCATAACCTTACGCTTGGACCTAATTAAGACCTAATTTACAAAGATTGTTAGTTTACATGGACGATATAATAGTTTTTTCGACTTTATTGGAAGAACACTTGTTATCTCTACGTAAAGTATTTGCTAAATTACAAGAACCTAATCTAAAGTTACAACTTGACAAATGTAAGTTTATGAAAAAAGAAACAGAGTTCTTAGGTCATAAATAGAATAAAATAATAAAATAGTAGCAATACAAAAATTCCCATTACCTAAAACTAAAATCAAAAATAAAAATAAAATCAATTTTAGGACTTTGTGGTTTCGACCTTAAATTTATCTCTAACCTTGCAAAAATTGCTAAACCCAAAACACAAAAACTAAAAAAGGTTCCGTTATATATTCTAAAGATACCGATTATATATCAGCTTTCGAAAAATTAAAATTTTTAATTGTGTCCGAAATAATATTAATTTACCCAAATTTCGAAAAAACATTCTCATTGACCACAGATGCAAGCAATGCTGCTATAGGTGCTATATTATCACATGATCCTAAACCTGTTTGTTACGGTAGCCGTACTCTCAATTAACATGAACTTAATTATTCAGCAATAGAAAAATAACTTTTAGCTATTGTCTGGGCCTCTAAATACTTCAGGTCCTATCTCTTTGGTCATCAACCTTTAGTTTAGCATGCAGGAACCAAACATGAAACTCCAAAGATGGGAAATCAGACTAAATGAGTTTGATTACAATATAAAATATGTACCAAAGAAAACCAACCTTCTACGTTGAATCTCCCACTTCAGCTGCTACCGTACATAGTAGCCATGAAGATAACCAAAATTACATTTCCTCTACGAAAAGACCAATAAACTACTATAATAGACAAATAGAATTTGTCAAAGACGACAATAACAATACAGAAATAGGAAAATATTTTCATAAAACAAAACTTAAAATAAATTATAAAAAAATAACAAGTGCATATGCAAAATTATTAATAAAAGAATATAAATGTACAAAAAATAGCGCAATGTATTTTCAAAATGAAATAGATTTCCTTACACTTCATAACTAAAGTTATGAGAGCAACCAGTAAATTAATATTGAAACATATTCAGAACTTAAGGAAGTAATCCTTTTAATCCTAAAGAAAAATATGTTATCGATTTTTATTTAATCGATAATAAAACATTCCTGTCATGTATTGACGTTTATTCCAAAGGCGGCATGCCTTAATTGAAGTCAGCTCTAGGGATTTGCTCGAAGCAAAGAGAGCTTTACTTAAAATTTTTAATGAAATGGGAAAACCGTCCGAAATAAAAGCCGACAACAAACCCATATAAAATGACAGGAGAAATTACCAAAATAGATGAAAAACATTACGAAGAGAAAAACAGAGGCAGGAAAGTAACCCATTATAAATAAAAATATAAAAAGAAAAAGAAAATTAATGAAACTAAATATAATGATAATTTTAGCTCAACCCAAAACGACCAAGGCAATCCAACATAATTACCCATTTTTGATGATCCTTTACTATTTTTTATTATGTTTTATCCAACATGTCCAAGGACAAAGTCTGGAAGCCCTTTCTTATATACAAGCTAAAGATATTTTTGAAATCCAGAATAAAGCAAATAATAAATTTTAAATAATTACATTTACTATTTTAATAGTTTTAGTTGTCATAATAATATTTTATTTTATTGTTAGCAGTCGGGCTATTACTGCATACCCTCGTACAAATTTTCGCAAAAAATCCTGTCAGTCCTAAAAACATCATTGGACATCTTTAATGTTCTTGGGTCGGGCAAACTTCTGAAGAGCGTGTGTTTTTTCCTTTCTTGGCCACATTTTGCCGTCCTCTTCGATCGGTACATGTAATATAACCTCTTAGCAAACACTTTTTCTGAATCATTCCATCTTGTATTTGTGCCCTTTTTTTCTTTAAGATGCATTTTCGGCAGTTTTTTTTCATTTCTCGTTAAACTAATGTTGTTAATTTGAGAAAGTAGTTTTTTTTCGAATTTTGATTCCAACCTAATTACCTTTCGTTTCAAATTTTAATTTTCTTTTCTCAGCACTCGATCTGATTTTACCCCAATATTATCTGGGGAGATATGATCTTGGCTTAAAATAGTGATGAAGTGCTCGCCACAAAATGTTCTGTAAATAGGCACTTTTCTGCCCATTTCATTAAAATTGTTGTATCCTTTTCAGGAAACCTAAACAATTTAAAAGCGGTGCAATCGCGCCTAGATTTCTGACAATGAGCGGTCCATTGCTGGTGTGAATGAGAATATTGGTATTCTGGATTGATAAGTCAAAAATGTTTTGGGATATCATGATAACTGAGGATCTGGTATCAATAAGACATTTTAAATTATTTTCTATATATAATATATTGTGGTTTTCCAAGGCTTGTGGCTGAAAATGTTCAGCTTGTTCACCATGGGGATTTTGGTTGTTATTGAATGTCTCGTCTGTTTCTATCTGCTGTGGCAGTTCTGTTGTTTGTGAACTTGGTTGTTTTCGTCAGTTTGATAGTTATACTCCTGATAATAGTCCGTATGTTCGTAAGTTCCAGGGCCAGAAACATTTCCCAAGACCCAAATCTTGTATTGAGTCTAGGTCTCTGTGGGGTTGGTGAGTCTCAGCTGATCTAACTTGGCGACCTTTGGGCCGTACAACATCGGCGTATGAGATAGTGCTTCTGACAGCCTCAGCCGGGATGAAACCTTGGTTATAGCTTCCACCTCTTTTTGAGCTTTGCTATTATTTGTAAATGCAGGCAGTCTTGGCTTTGGTCTGACCTTTTTTATTTTTTCGATCCTGACAGGGCAGACTTTGTCCGTTGAAGCATGATCACCACCGCATTTGATGCACGAATAATTACTACTCGTGCACAGCATAAAACCTGTTGCGTGAGGGCCAGCGCACTTGCCACATATAGGGTCCTGGAGACAATAGTTCTTGGAGTGTCCAAAGATGTGGCATCTCATACATTGCAGCACTTCTTTTCTGCGACGAGGGCGTTATATGGTGACCGAGTTGCGTTACTTTTAGTACTTCAGAAATATTTACGGCGTGTTTTATATTAACACAGAACAGGTTTTGCCTGGACTTGTGGTTGATAATTGCTTCGTCATCTCCATCACAAATTGCCACACAAATTGCTATGCCAGTCTCCTTTTCTCGGACCGTATATGTTCAGAGCTTCGTAACCAAGTTCAGCAAATGCTTTCTCGATGTGTGCCCTGGGAACGCTTGCATGCATTCCTTTAAGTACAACTCTGTAGGGTTTGTCCTCTTTGAGTTGGTGATGCCAGAACTTACAGTTGAGGGAAGTTAATTTCCTTACAACGGCACGAAAGGCCTCAGAGTTGGCCGTGTATATACGTGACACTCCAAATTTTGATGTACGTAGCGTATAATTGTTTTCAGCAGCACACGAATTAAGCGCCTGCTCCAATCAGTGGGGATTGTTAATGTTTGGGACACAAATGGCTGGAAGCTTAACCATTTTTGAGGATTGCCTACTTCTAATATCAGCAGCTGGAGTTGCTTTCTCTTCATCAGAGCTACTTTCAGGCAGATCTACTTGCATGATTTTTTCTGTTTCATCAGCCAAGGCTGCAAATCTTTGTTACTTAGTGAGGGCAGGGATCATGCCTCTTCTTTAG
Source organism: Drosophila orena (assembly GCA_005876975.1). Classification (NCBI taxonomy): domain Eukaryota; kingdom Metazoa; phylum Arthropoda; class Insecta; order Diptera; family Drosophilidae; genus Drosophila; species Drosophila orena. The sequence continues at coordinate 23,176 of VCKV01000237.1, read as the reverse complement.
ATGGGAACTTCTGCGGCTGAGGAGCCTGCTTCTTGGATTTGTCTTTCTGACAACTATTTGAATTCCCTTTACGCTTTCTGCCCACAGATATAAGTGATTGGAACGAGCACTTATTCGAACCATCAGCCGTTTGAGTGATAAAAGGTGCTGTTTCCGAAGACGTTGAAGAACAAACACTAGTACCAGGTTGGGAACGTACTGTATTTGTTATAGTAGTATTCACAACGGACGTTGTGACTGTGCTAGTAACAAAGGTGGCAGAGCTAGTCGTAACTGCATATGAATTATTCAATTCAGTAAGTGGCACTTTTAGATTTAAGGCAGTGTCTCTTGCGATTATAGCGCGTATTTCAGCTGGTGTCTTACCAGCAACTTCTTTCATCCTTTCAGCGTCAAATGACCTTACTAAGGGCTCTGAGCTAGATGATGTTTTCTTGTCCATTTTTGATTAATCAAATTTTTCTTGTAAGTAGTAGTGTACCGTGGACACGAACCAGACAGGGCTTAAAGCTCTTACAGCTTAAAGCTCTCACAGCTGATCTGCTCGTGCAGTTTTTCAGTGAGGCCCGAGCCACCTCACCAAGTAAAGAAAAACGACGCTGGCTAATAAAAGTCGCCACACTTTCACTTGCCAACACTTAATTTGATTATGTTATCGTTTATTACACGTTGTGCCACAGTTGTGGATTTGTCCATAAGTTTGTTAAAAAAAACTGTACCAAAAACGCGTCCGTCTCCGGGGAGTGCTGCCACTGAACTACTTATTATATTGCACACCATATTTGCCAAAGCGAAAGTCAACGTTGTGTCAACCAACCAATGAGTTGGGCGGGTACTTACAGAGACATAAAAGTTGAATACGAGAGTGAGGACAGTTGGGAGGAGGAACGAGCAAGTCCGATAGTAGATCAGCCGTTAGCTAGTCCCCCCATAAACAGCATCATGGACCCCGCTAGATCCAAGCACTTGTCGAAAATGCCGTCAGACAGGCATTAGCACAACAATAGTCCCAGTTTCAAACGCAGATAATCTCCCTAGCTGCTCGAGTGCAAAGTTTGCAGGTGGAAGCACCGCAAATGATCACGTACGAAAAGGTTACTGTGAATCCTGAGGTTAGGTGTGACTTACCATTAGACATTATCAAGTCGGTGCCAGAATTTAATGGCACTCAAGATGAATATGTGGCCTAGAGGAAATCGGCCATATACGCTTACGACCTATTCAAGCCCTATAACGGTAGCAGTGCGTATTACCAAGCCGTACCCAACCTACGAAACAAAATTCGAGGCGCAGCTGGAGCCCCACTCGTATCTCACAATACTGTGTTGAATTTCGATGCCATTTTGGCTAGGTTAGACTGCACGTACTCAGACAAGACATCCCTATGCCTACTAAGGCAGGGATTAGAGATGGTCAGGCAAGGGGACCTGCCATTAATGCAATATTACGACGAAGTCGAAAAAAAATTGACGCTCGTCACCAACAAAATTGTGATGACACACGAGCAAGAGGGCGCTGACTTACTCAACGCTGAAGTAAGAGCCGATGCCCTGCATGCCTTCACTTTGGGCCTCAAAAAGTCCCATAGAGCTGTGATCTTCCCGGCTCAACCTAAGGACTTGCCCTGGCTCTGGCCAGAGAAGCGGAAGCAAGCATGGAAAGGAGCATGTTCGCGAGTTCCTACTCCAAGGCTATAGAGGAACGAGCGCAAACGTCTGGAAACGGCAAGAGCCGCTTCCAGGGTAGACAAGGGAAAGACAACCGAGAAGAACAACGCCAGGACAGAAACCCACACTTTGTCAGGCGACCAAAAGGTAATACCAGTGTGCAACCAGGCGCAAGCACCTCAGCCTAAGGAGGTCGACGCGTCTTCCAGGTTCAGGCAGCGAACCGAATACAATATGAATAACCCTAATGAGCCCAGTACTTAAGAAAGTAGAAATTCCTCGGACCGTTCGACAGGTTCAAGACGCCAGCGCATCAATAATGTTGTCCAAGAAAACCCCAAGACTAAAGACCCTAACGCAAAAGACCCCAAGCAGGAGTATGAGAATGCAGCAAAAGCTGCAGTCGAGGATATCGACAGTGACACTGAGTACACTCCAAGCGATGACTCACTGAATTTTTTAGGGTACGCTCCCGGTTGCCGTTCATTGAACGACGGTTGGCTGGGAGAACTTTAAAGATGTTAATTGACACCGGCGCGGCAAAGAATTACATTAAGCCCGTAAAGGAGCTAAAAAATGTAATGCCGGTCGCCAGTCCGTTCTCGGTGAGCTCAATACATGGCTCTACCGAAATCAAGCAAAAGTGCTTTATGAAGGTATTCAAGCATACCTCCCCATTCTTCCTATTGAACTCGCTCAACTCGTTCGACGCTTTTATAGGCCTAGACCTGTTAACACAGGCCGGAGTCAAGTTGAACCTAGCTAAGGACTCTCTGGAGTATCAGGGCGTTTTGTGAAAAAAAGCTTTACTATTTCAGCTGCCCTAGTGTAAACTTCACTGACGTGAATGACATTGTGGTGCCTGCCTCCGTTAAAAAGGAGTTCAAGGACACAATCTTGAGAAGGAAAAAGGCCTTCTATACTTCACACGAAGCTCTTCCCTTCAACACTGCGGTCACCGCCACAATTCGTACAGTAGACAACGAAACGGTGTACTCGAGAGCTTACCCAAACCCCATGGGTGTTTCTGACTTCGTGAACAACGAAATCAAACAACTGCATCATCAGGCCATCACGGTCACCCTACAACAGCCCGACGTTGGTTGTTGACAAAAAGGGCACCGATACCTTCGGTAACCCGAAAAAGAGGTTGGTCATAGATTTCAGAAAGCTCAATGAGCGAACCATTCCAGACCGTTACCCCATGCCTAGCATTCCCATCATTCTAGCGAATCTGGGCAAGGCAAAATTCTTCACTACCCTTGATCTTAAGTCAGGGTATCACCAAATATACCTTGAGGAGCATGACCGTGAAAAGACGTCGTTCTCGGTAAATGGGGGTAAATACAAATTTTGCCGTCTGCCGTTCGGCTTAAGAAATGCAAGCAGCATTTTTCGAAGAGCCTTAGACGACGTATTAAGAGAACAGATTGGGAAGATATGTTACGTCTATGTATATGACGTAATAATCTTCTCAGAAAACGAATTTGACCACGACCGCCACATCGATACTGTGCTGAAATGCCTAATCGATGCCAATATGAGAGTAAGCCAGGAAAAGCTTAGGTTCTTTAAAGAAAGTGTAGAATACCTCGGCTTTATAGTAAGCAAGGACGGAACAAAATCCGATCCGGAAAAGGTGAAGGCCATTTAGGAATACCCTGAACCAGAAACAGTCTAGATCTTTCCTTGGTTTAGCCAGCTACTACAGAGTCTTCATCAAAGACTTTGCCGCCATAGCCCGTCCGATTACAGATATCCTGAAAAGGGAAAATAGTTTGGTGAGTAGATACATGTCCAAAAAGATTCGTGTTGAGTTTAATGAGACTCAGCGGCACGCATTTCAAAGGCTGCGTAATATTCTAGCATCCGAGGATGTTATACTCAAATATACTCCAGTGGCATCGGTGCTGTCCTGTTTCAAGAGGGCAAGCCGATCACCATGATTTCTCGTACCCTTAAACCGCCCGAGCAAAACTATGCAACAAACGAAAGGGATTGTATGGGCCTTAGGTAAGCTGCAGAACTTCCTGTATTGCTCTAAGGGAAATCAATATTTTTACCGACCACCAACCCCTCACATTCGCTGTTGCCGATAGAAACACGAATGCCAAAATTAGAAGGTGGAAATCTTATATAGACCAGCATAATGCCAATGTTTTTTACAAGCCTGGCAAAGAAAATTTCGTGGCAGATGCCCTATCTAGGCAGAATCTGAATGCCTTACAAAACGAAACCCGATCAGACGTTGCGACCATCCATATCGAGCTGTCCCTGACCTACACGGTCGAAACTACTGATAAACCCTTGAATTGCTTCAGGAACCAGATCAAGCAGCGCGGTTTCCGCTCAAGCGAAACTTAGTCCTGTTCCGAAGCAAAACCCGCCACTTGATCAGCTTCACTGACAAGAGTCATTTATTGCAAGCTCTAAAAGAAGTCGTTGACCCTGACGTTGTAAACGCGATTTATTGCGATTTGGCTACTCTAGCAAGTTTTCAACACGATCCATTACGCAGTTTCCGTCTACCCAATTCCGTCACTGCAAGAGCTCGGGGAAACACCTATCCTCAGTTATACTGGTGAAATGGTGCATATTCACATTTTCTTAACCGACAGGAAGCAATTCCTGACTTTCGTTGACAAATTTTCAAAATTTGCAATAGTGCAACCAGTGGTGTCCAGAACAATAGTGGACATCACAGCACCCCTGCTGCAGATTGTCAACCTCTTTCCCAATATCAAAACTGTATATTGCGACAACGAACCCGCATTCAACTCCGAAACTATCACCTCAATGCTCAAGAACAGCTTTGACATTGACATAGTGAATGCGCCCCCACTCCACAGCTCGTCCAATGGACAAGTTGAACGGTTCCACAGCACACTGGCAGAAATTGCCAGATGTCTGAAGTTGGACAAAAAGACAAATGACACAGTAGAACTAATCCTGAAGGCAACGGTAGAATATAACAAAACCGTCAGTCATGAAGAGGCCAATCCAGGTTATACACTCAGGGACCCATGAGCGCTGCCTAAACATCAAGGCCAGATTGGTTAAAGCCCAGCAGGAAAACATCGAAAGATGTAACCCCAGACAAAACCGCGTATTTGAGGTAGGAGAACAGGTCTTTGTAAAAAACAACAAGAGGTTAGGAAACAAGCTGACCCCATTATGCACGAAACAAAAGGTGCAAGCAGACCTAGGAACGTCTGTTCTCATTAAGGGGAGGGTGGTCCATAAGGACAACCTCAAGTAAGCGCTCCCTTTACATATAAGTTACATTAAGGAAAACCCGAGCACTGGAGTCTCACCTTGTCTTTAATTTCCAGGTTCACCCTCATGATTTTAATGTCCCTGGTAGTAGCGAATGCTCGGATCACCGACTTTTCGCATGCCAAATACATTCCCGTGTTAGATGGGGATGTGCTGGTGTTTGAACAGCGTGACCTTCTGAAACATTCAATTAACCTTGCCGAGTACGCTAGTACGCTTCCCCCAGTCCCATATGCGTAAATTGCTAGAGGTTGATACAGATCAAGAGAACGTTGTTGTCCGTCCTTAATGTTCACCAAAGGATTGCCAGGAGCTTAGACTTCTTAGGTACAGCCTTGAAGGTAGTTGCGGGTACTCCTGATGCCTGCGATTTCCTAAAGATCAAGATAAAGATCAGCTAGTTGAATCTAACTCTAGGCAGATAATCATCAACTCAGAGACCCAGAACAAATCAATAGATTAACCGACACAATCAATAAGATAATTAATGCCCGAAAAAACGACTTGGTTGACACCCCACATCTATTCGAAGCACTATTGGCAAGAAATAGAATGCTTCTCACAGAAATCCAAAATTTGATTCTTACCATTACGCTGGCCAAGTCAAATATAGTAAACCCCACAATCCTTGATCATGCCGATCTGAAATAGCTTGTCGAACAAGACACTCCTATAGTAAGCTTAATAGAAGCATCTAAAATTAGAGTCCTACAGTCCACAAACATCATCCATATACTAAACGTATACTAAGTTCAGGTGCAAGAGGTCGCTGTCTACCTAGTCTCCCATTCTCTTACGCCTCGACGACAACACACTGGTGGAATGTAAAGATGAGACCTTCGCGGTCACAGGATGCATTGAGACCACACACCACACGTTCTGCAAACGGACCCGACGCGAAACATGCGCGCGTTCACTCCATGCGGGAAACTCTGCACAATGCCACACACAACCCAGCCATTTGCAAGCAATAAAGCCGGTAGACGACGGTGTTGTGATAATCAACGAAGCAACAGCCCACGTTAGCGCCGATGGTGGGCCAGAGATTCTGATCGAGGGAACGTACCTGGTGACCTTCGAGCAAACGGCAACCATAAATGGTACCGAATTTGTAAACATTCGAAAGGCACTAAGCAAGCAACCAGGAATCGTCAGATCTCCACTAGTTAATATCATCGGCCACGACCCGGTGCTCAGTATCCCTCTGCTGCATAGAATGAACAGTGAAAACTTGCGCTCCATCCAAAGTTTTAAGGAAGAAGTTGAATCTGCAGGCTCGCCTAGGGTCTGGTTCGCAGCTGGTGTCATCCTAAACGTTAACATGATGGGCTCCTTCTTACTTTACCTGGCACTAAGGAGATGACGAGCCTCCGAGGAGATGCAGCGGACCATCGGCAAATACAGCTTGACCGAGGACGCTCAAGAACCTGAGGGGGGGATAGTTAACAAACCATCAAGTTCACATTCCCTTAGCAACTCGAAAAGTAATGCTGACGCGCCATAATGGAGTTCAGCGCTCTATGCTGAGACCGTTCGGCGGTAGAAGTCCGAAGCTTCCCATTTGGAGTGTCGCGCTGTGCCGCAAGGAATGCTGAGTCGGCTTGCCGCTCATGTCTTGGTGGCGTGATGCATTGCCGCGAGAATATTAAGCAAGAATATTGTCTGTACTTCAGTTCTAAAAAGGCTCCTCAATAAACCACAGCACGACTCCGGCGCATAGCCGTAAAATCACCTTGTTCTTATTTACATTGCATTGATAAGCCACAAGGCTAGCAACATAACTAAGGGGGCGAAGTCAAGCCCTCCAACGTAATCTACCTAAATCCAGTGGTCATACCTAATCCTGAACCTGGAAGACTCCTAGACACGGAAGAAGAGATATACGTAACCCCCTGGACACAGGCGAGAAATACGTAACTCTGGACACAGGAGAGGAATACATAACTTGTATATAGAACTCGTGCGAACGCGGCCATTTTATGGGGCAAGATTTAATTTGTGCCAAATTTCTGCCGTTGCCGACAGCGACTGCGATCACCGGCCCTGTTTGCCAACTTAATTGCCTTTTTGTTGTATTTAGGAAAATTATCTTCCTTCTGATTATATAAAATATAAAATGATAAGTATCAATTTCTCTTCAGCTGGTGAAGATAGGGGAGACTCAGAATATCTCTGTTGGAGGTGATATTCAATGATGGGGAACTCGCTACCCCTGGAGCTCGTATTTGGGCCTTGTCGTCATTTATAAAGGTGGTGTCATTTATCACAACGCGATCATTGAAGGTGATGAGATGTGTGCCACGTAGGTAGAACGGAACAGACGTTGTCCAGCGTGACCCTGGCTGACCGGTCATTGATGATGATGATTCCCTCGTCCACGCGGGTAAGCGGTTGTAGGTCGCTTGGTTGCGACTCGCAATGCGCTATGCCGCCTGCGTGTAGTTCCCTGGCGCATGAGCTTTCCGTTGAAAGTTGGCAAAAGGTAGCCCCCGGTGTTGGGGTGCAGTTTTTGTTCGTATGGACTTCTTCTCCACACTTTGTTACCATGTTGTCGGTTATCCGACAAGTGACCTTCTTACAAGATAATTTTATTTTGGGGAATTTGATAATAAAGTGTATCATGTTAGAGGATTGTAGTATTTTTACAGACGATGCGGACATAAGATCCCCTATGGATTCTTTCAGCCAAACTGATTTTAAGTATGCATGATCTAGGATATTTGGACTGACAATATTGTTTTTCGCCAGTGTTACAGCCAACATTAAATTATGTAACGCCATCATTAATATTCTATTCCTAGCCAGAAGTGTCTCATATAAATGGCCGGTGTCAATTTGTGTTTTTTTATGTGTTTGCAGAATTTGATTTACAGTTGTTGTTAATTGGTTGATTCGACTTTGTATTCTAGTATTAATTTTGATTTGCCTATTGTTCGACTGTGTCAACTGCCACTCTGTGAACCTAATTCTTTCTAGATCGCCGGCATCCGGCGTCCCCGCTACTACCTTTAGCTTTGAGCCCAAAAAATCAAAACTCCTTGCGATTCTGTGGTGGACTTTTAACGAATCCAGCGTGTCCCGAAGGTGCGAGGTATCCACCTCTAGCAGTTTCCTCATATTAGTTTGTGGAAACATCTCGTTCATGCTGCTTGTTTCTTGTTTCCTCCCACACCAGGATCTCTCCATATATGATGGGGATATACCTTGTTTGTGAATAGTTAGTGATGTGCGCTGACACCAATGACAGTGAGAGGAGGACGAATATTCTGCACCTGTGGAAATGTATTTTTTTTTAGTCGCTTTTCCTTGTTCGCTGATGTCTAACCCATCACCAATTGATTTTATCGTAAAACTAAAAAATCGTGCCTTTGGCAACGGACTTAATGTCTACTAAATGGAAGTTTGCCAAACGGCTGATGATAGGTAGTAATAATAAAAAATTTTAAATTAAGCGAGAGAGTCATTTTAAGTTGTCTTTGTGGACCACCCTCCCTTCAATGAGGACCGTGGTCCCCAGGTCTGCTTGTATGGCTTTTTCCTCACACAAGGGAGTGAGTTTATTGCCAAGCCTTCTATTAGTTTTGACCAAAACCTTTTCGCCCACTTCGAAGACTCTGTTTTGTCGAGAAGCGTTCTCTCTACACCTTAGCGCGTCTTGGGCACTCTTAATTTTGTCAGCAATCCGTTCTTGTGTGTCGTCCGTGCATTCTTGTATTGCTTCGACTGGCCTCTTATCGATGACCGAATAGATTGATTTGTTATATCTGGTAGTGGCTAACAAGACTATTTCCACAGTATCACTTATGCCCTTGTCAATTTTTAGGCACCTGGCGAGGTCTAGTAGAGTGCTGTGAAAACGTTCCACTTGCCCGTTTGAGACACTGTGAAGGGGTGGCGCATTCGTGATGCTGACGCCAAAATGGTCTAAATGTCTAGCAAAGCCGAGATCGTGTGCGATTTTAACGATGGCTCGTTGTCGCAGTAAATCACTTTGGCCTTTGGAAGAAATTCATGACCTGTAACAAGGCCGGTTTTAAATCCTCAATTGTTCTTGACGGCACATGCTGTACGACGGCAAATTTCAATGCAATGAGAGGGAATCGGTAATTCGCTAATCTCTTGTTTCTTTGGATGTCTATCTATCTATCTATTTTTGGGAAGTAGTACTCTGTGAGAACCTGCTTCACATTTTCTTGGGCCGACCGGTGGGCCCTCTTGTGTCTGCTAATATGACTTTCCTTCTTTCCTCGATCCCAAAAATGTCTATATGTCTTGTATCCGCAAGGTCATTGAGTAATGACTCCTTGTCGGTGAAGTTGATCGCATGTCGTTTCTTATTTTTAAAGAGAAGGAAAGAGCGTTTTAGCGGAAAGCGGGCCTCTTCTAGAATTAGTTGGTTCTGGAAGCAATTTAGGGGCTTATCCGTTGTTTCTATGGTGTGAGGGAGGGACCATTCACTATGAATGGTCGCAACGCATGATTCTGCGTCCTGCTCTTCTATGGCATTAATTTGCTGCCTAGACAGGGCATCAGCAACCAAATTTTCTTTTCTTGGTTTATAGACTACCTTCGCAACCGTTTTCTCGATGCGACCCTTCCACCTTTTAATTTTCGCGTTAGGGTTAGAATCTGATAGCGAGAATGACAATGGCTGATGGTCGGTGAAGATAGTTATATCTTTCACCGCATATAAATAGTGTCGCAGCTTGGCCAACGCCCAAACGATGGTTAATAATTCCCTTTCATTTGTGGCGTAGTTCATTTCCCTATCCTTTAATGTCCTCGAGATCATTGTAATAGGACGGTTCTCTTGTGAAAGAACTGCTCCAATACCGTAGGCTGAAGCATCCGTCGTTAGATGGAATGGCTTCTTGTAATCCGGGTATCTGAGCATAACATCTTCGGTTGCGCAGTTTTTCGAAAGAATTTTTTTGCGCCTCATTGAATTGTACTTGTATGTGTCGCGATCTATGTCTGCTTACACTTCCATTTTCGCCCTTTAAGATGTCCGAAATAGGCCTTGCTATGGCTGCAAAGTCCTTAATAAAACATCTGTAATAGCTCGCGAGACCTAGGAAAGATCTAACCTCAAATACTGTTTTTGGTTCGGGGAACTCTTTTATGGCCCTGACCTTTTCGGGTCGGTGGTAGTGCCAACACTGGTGACTATAAAGCCAAGAAAGTTTACGCTTTGTTTAAAACCCAATCCACGTGCTTGACATGAGCATTCTCATTTTCTGAGAAGATTATTACGTTAGCGACGTAGACATAGCAAGTCTTGCCGATTTGCTATCTGAGAATGTCATCAATGGCTCTCTGGAAGATGCTGGCAGCATTTCTCAAGCCAAAGGGAAGCCTCTTGAATTCGTACTTCCCTCCGTTAACGAAGAAGGAAGTTTTTTCGCGGTCATTTTCCGCTAAGAGGTCCAGTGTCGTAAAGAATTTGGCATTGCCAAGTTGCCCAGTATCATGGAGATATCTGGCATCGGGTATTTGTCTGGGATAGTTCTTTCGTTTAGCTTACGAAAGTCTATGACTAATCGTCTATTTTGATTGCCGGCCTCGTCGGTTCCTTTTTTATCAACCACCCATATTGGGTTGTTATAAGGAGACACTGACTTCTGAATTATACCATTTTTAAGCAGGTCTTGGATTTCGTTGTTGACGAAATCTGCTGCCCCCATGGGGTATGGATATAATTTGGCGTAAAAGGGCTCTTCGTTAGTCGCCCTAATCGTGGCCACTACCGATGTGTTATATGGTAGGGCCTCGTTGGGATCTGCGAAGGCGTTTTTTCGGCTCTTTATCATCCCCAGAAATGCCTTCTTCACCAAAGGTGGTGCATCTGCGCACTCCACGCTAGTGAAGTTGACGTCAGTGCATTTATGGAATGAAATCTTCTCAACTTCCTTACCCCATTTGAGTTTGGCGGAAGCGAGGCAAAGTAAGCAAAGCACCGGCCTGTGTTAACAGATCGGCCCCGATTATCCCGTCGAATATTGTAAAATCTGGTAGAATGAAAAAAGTCGCTTTCTAATTAAAAATCGAGACGAATCATTTTTTTGTAACAGTGGTGGCGCCGTGAATTGAGTGAATTTCGAAAGGAGGGTCCACCGGGCGGATACCCTTTAGCTCTTTGCGAGGTCAGATGAAATTTTTTGACGCGCCGGTGTCTAATAGGAAATTCATTGGTACCCCTGCTACTCTTCGTCTGACGACGGGTAACAGGGATTTTCCCCTAAAAAATTGACGTAGTCAGAATCATATTCGGCAATGGCATCGTCGACTATTTTCGATTCCGCTTTGGAGGCGGCGGCTACATATGCTCCTGTCTTTTCTTCCGCATTCTGCTTAATGAAGTTAATTTTTTGTTGTTTCCTCACGGCGCCTGTGCGCTCAGAGGTGGCTGGTCTTCTGTTCTGGTAGGCATTTGCCTGGGTCGGCTGCAGCAATTTAGAAAATGAGGGATCGACCTCCATAAGCTCTGGTGTGCCTTTGTTTTTTAATTTTTGGTATTTTGCGGGTCGGCGTGAACCCATGCCTTATGTTTCCTATTGAAATACGGGTTTTTGGTATTATTAGGTTGTGGGTCATGGTTTTCGTACTTGTCAAGTTGACGACCCTGCGCTTTTGCAGAACTGGCTGTAAAAACGTACCTCTCGTGGTTAGATTCCACTTCTTGCGCTAAGGCCAGAGCTGACGGCATGTCTTTCGGCTTCGCCGCGAAAAGCACATCAGTGAGGTTGTGTTTAAACGTAATTAGAACCTACGAACCCATAGATATAACTAATAATTCTCCATGTAGCGTGACTTTAGACGCCGTTAAGTATTTGCCTGAATTCTCGGGGTCACAGGAATCATATGTTTCGTGGCGACAAGCGGCGATTGCCGCGTATCGCATATTTAAAAATTTCAACGGCACCTCTCGCCATTACGAGGCAGTGGTAATTATTAGGAACAAAGTTAAAGGGCGCGGCCGATAACGTTTTATCCTCGTTTGGCACTGTACTGAATTTCGATGCTATTATAAATCGGATCGATTTCACTTACAGTGACAAGCGTCCAATGCATGTCATTGAACAGTATTATGATGAGGTCGAGAAAAAACTCACCTTACTTACAAATAAAGCTCATATGTCTCACGAGCCATCGACGGCCAAAATATTGGGCGAAAAATTCCGAGAGGGCGCCTTGCGTATTTTCATCTCGGGACTTAAGTCCCTGTTCTGGGTCTATCGCCATTGCGTTGGAGGGCTTGACTTCGCCCCCTTAGTTATGTTGCTAGCTTTGTGGCTTAGCAATGCAATGTAAATAAGAACAAGGTGATTTTACGGCTATGCTGTGGTTTATTGAGCAGCCTTTTTAGAACTGAAGTACAGACAATATTCTTGCTTAGTCTACCCTACGCGGCAATGCATCACGCCACCAAGACATGAGCGGCAAGCCGACTCAGCATTCCTTGCGGCACAGCGCGAAACTCCAAATGGGAAGCTGCGGACTTCTACCGCCGAACAGTCTCAGCATAGAGCGCTGAACTCCATTATGGCGCGTCAGCATTACTTTTCGAGGCTACTTAGTTGCTAAGGGAATGTGAACTTGATGGTTTGTTAACTATCCCCCCCTCAGGTTCTTGAGCGTCCCCGGTCAAGCTGTATTTGCCGATGGTCCGCTGCATCTCCTCGGAAGCTCGTCATCTCCTTAACGCCAGGTAAAATAAGAAGGAGCCCATCAGGCCAACGTTCAGGATGACACCAGCTGCGAACCAGACCCTAGGCGAGCCTGCAGATTCAACTTCTTCCTTAAAACTTTGGATGGAGCGCAAGTTTTCACTGTTCATTCTGCCGATGATATTAACTAGTGGAGATCTGACGATTCCTGGCATTGTGCAGAGTTTGCCGCATGGAGTGAACGCGCGAGTTACAATCCTGTGGCCGGGGGAGTAAAAGCTTTCAAAAAAAAACAACTGTGTAGTTCGGGGTATGAAACGAGAATGAATCTCTTTATTACAAAAATTTATATGCTTAGGCAAAATGTCTCTTCGGCCGAGTTCGTGTTGGCGATCTTCGTTAAAACTCCTCGGCTCTGGATTTGTTGCCGGGTCGGTGTTGTTTCCCTGTGGCCGGGGAGAGAGGCATGTTAACTCGGGCATGATTCGCGCCGGGTCCGTTCGCAGAACGTGTGGTGTGTGGTCTCAATGCATCCTGTGACCGCAAAGGTCTCATCTTTACATTCCGCCAGTGTGTCGTCGTCGAGGCGTAAGAGAATGTGATCGGCATGATCAAGGATTGTGGGGTTTACTATATTTGACTTGGCCAGCGTAATAGTAAGAATCAAATTTTGGATTTCTGTGAGAAGCATCCTATTTCTTGCCAATAGTGCTTCGAATAGATGTGGGGTGTCAACCAAGTCGTTTTTTCGGGCATTAATTATCATATTGATTGTGTCGGTTAATCTATTGATTTGTTTCTGGGTTCATGATTATCTGCTGAGCCTACGTAATCTTGATCTTTAGGAAATCGGAGGCATAAGGAGTACCAGCAACTACCTTCAAGGCTGTACCTAAGCTCCTGGCAATCCTTTGGTGAACATTAAGGACGGACAACAACGTTCTCAGGTGATCTGTATCAACCTCTAACAATTTACGCATATGGGACTGGGGGAAGGACTCGGACAGTTTTTGTGTTTCGTCTATATGATAGCGTACTCGGAAAGGTTAATTGAATGTTTCAGAAGGTCACGCTGTTCAAACACCAGCACATCCCCATCTAACACGGGAATGTATTTGGCATGCGAAAAGTCGGTGATCCGAGCATTCGCTACTACCAGGGACATTAAAATCATGAGGGTGAACCTGGAAATTAAAGACAAGGTGAGACTCCAGTGCTCGGGTTTTCCTTAATGTAACTTATATGTAAAGGGAGCGCTTACTTGAGGTTGTCCTTATGGACCACCCTCCCCTTAATGAGAACAGACGTTCCTAGGTCTGCTTGCACCTTTTGTTTCGTGCATAATGGGGTCAGCTTGTTTCCTAACCTCTTGTTGTTTTTTACAAAGACCTGTTCTCCTACCTCAAATACGCGGTTTTGTCTGGGGTTACATCTTTCGATGTTTTCCTGCTGGGCTTTAACCAATCTGGCCTTGATGTTTAGGCAGCGCTCATGGGTCCCTGAGTGTATAACCTGGATTGGCCTCTTCATGACTGACGGTTTTGTTATATTCTACCGTTGCCTTCAGGATTAGTTCTACTGTGTCATTTGTCTTTTTGTCCAACTTCAGACATCTGGCAATTTCTGCCAGTGTGCTGTGGAACCGTTCAACTTGTCCATTGGACGAGCTGTGGAGTGGGGGCGCATTCACTATGTCAATGTCAAAGCTGTTCTTGAGCATTGAGGTGATAGTTTCGGAGTTGAATGCGGGTTCGTTGTCGCAATATACAGTTTTGATATTGGGAAAGAGGTTGACAATCTGCAGCAGGGGTGCTGTGATGTCCACTATTGTTCTGGACACCACTGGTTGCACTATTGCAAATTTTGAAAATTTGTCAACGAAAGTCAGGAATTGCTTCCTGTCGGTTAAGAAAATGTGAATATGCACCATTTCACCAGTATAACTGAGGATAGGTGTTTCCCCGAGCTCTTGCAGTGACGGAATTGGGTAGACGGAAACTGCGTAATGGATCGTGTTGAAAACTTGCTAGAGTAGCCAAATCGCAATAAATCGCGTTTACAACGTCAGGGTCAACGACTTCTTGTAGAGCTTGCAATAAATGACTCTTGTCAGTGAAGCTGATCAAGTGGCGGGTTTTGCTTCGGAACAGGACTAAGTTTCGCTTGAGCGGAAACCGCGCTGCTTCCACAATGATCTGGTTCCTGAAGCAATTCAAGGGTTTATCAGTAGTTTCGACCGTGTAGGTCAGGGACAGCTCGATATGGATGGTCGCAACGTCTGATCGGGTTTCGTTTTGTAAGGCATTCAGATTCTGCCTAGATAGGGCATCTGCCACGAAATTTTCTTTGCCAGGCTTGTAAAAAACATTGGCATTATGCTGGTCTATATAAGATTTCCACCTTCTAATTTTGGCATTCGTGTTTCTATCGGCAACAGCGAATGTGAGGGGTTGGTGGTCGGTAAAAATATTGATTTCCCTTAGAGCAATACAGGAAGTTCTGCAGCTTACCTAAGGCCCATACAATCCCTTTCGTTTGTTGCATAGTTTTGCTCGGGCGGTTTAAGGGTACGAGAAATCATGGTGATCGGCTTGCCCTCTTGAAACAGGACAGCACCGATGCCACTGGAGTATATTTGAGTATAACATCCTCGGATGCTAGAATATTACGCAGCCTTTGAAATGCGTGCCGCTGAGTCTCATTAAACTCAACACGAATCTTTTTGGACATGTATCTACTCACCAAACTATTTTCCCTTTTCAGGATATCTGTAATCGGACGGGCTATGGCGGCAAAGTCTTTGATGAAGACTCTGTAGTAGCTGGCTAAACCAAGGAAAGATCTAGACTGTTTCTGGTTCAGGGTATTCCTAAATGGCCTTCACCTTTTCCGGATCGGATTTTGTTCCGTCCTTGCTTACTATAAAGCCGAGGTATTCTACACTTTCTTTAAAGAACCTAAGCTTTTCCTGGCTTACTCTCATATTGGCATCGATTAGGCATTTCAGCACAGTATCGATGTGGCGGTCGTGGTCAAATTCGTTTTCTGAGAAGATTATTACGTCATATACATAGACGTAACATATCTTCCCAATCTGTTCTCTTAATACGTCGTCTAAGGCTCTTCGAAAAATGCTGCTTGCATTTCTTAAGCCGAACGGCAGACGGCAAAATTTTTATTTACCCCCATTTACCGAGAACGACGTCTTTTCACGGTCATGCTCCTCAAGGTATATTTGGTGATACCCTGACTTAAGATCAAGGGTAGTGAAGAATTTTGCCTTGCCCAGATTCGCTAGAATGATGGGAATGCTAGGCATGGGGTAACGGTCTGGAATGGTTCGCTCATTGAGCTTTCTGAAATCTATGACCAACCTCTTTTTCGGGTTACCGAAGGTATCGGTGCCCTTTTTGTCAACAACCAACGTCGGGCTGTTGTAGGGTGACCGTGATGGCCTGATGATGCAGTTGTTTGATTTCGTTGTTCACGAAGTCAGAAACACCCATGGGGTTTGGGTAAGCTCTCGAGTACACCGTTTCGTTGTCTACTGTACGAATTGTGGCGGTGACCGCAGTGTTGAAGGGAAGAGCTTCGTGTGAAGTATAGAAGGCCTTTTTCCTTCTCAAGATTGTGTCCTTGAACTCCTTTTTAACGGAGGCAGGCACCACAATGTCATTCACGTCAGTGAAGTTTACACTAGGGCAGCTGAAATAGTGAAGCTTTTTTTCACAAAACGCCCTGATACTCCAGAGAGTCCTTAGCTAGGTTCAACTTGACTCCGGCCTGTGTTAACAGGTCTAGGCCTATAAAAGCGTCGAACGAGTTGAGCGAGTTCAATAGGAAGAATGGGGAGGTATGCTTGAATACCTTCATAAAGCACTTTTGCTTGATTTCGGTAGAGCCATGTATTGAGCTCACCGAGAACGGACTGGCGACCGGCATTACATTTTTTAGCTCCTTTACGGGCTTAATGTAATTCTTTGCCGCGCCGGTGTCAATTAACATCTTTAAAGTTCTCCCAGCCAACCGTCGTTCAATGAACGGCAACCGGGAGCGTACCCTAAAAAATTCAGTGAGTCATCGCTTGGAGTGTACTGAGTGTCACTGTCGATATCCTCGACTGCAGCTTTTGCTGCATTCTCATACTCCTGCTTGGGGTCTTTTGCGTTAGGGTCTTTAGTCTTGGGGTTTTCTTGGACAACATTATTGATGCGCTGGCGTCTTGAACCTGTCGAACGGTCCGAGGAATTTCTACTTTCTTAAGTACTGGGCTCATTAGGGTTATTCATATTGTATTCGGTTCGCTGCCTGAACCTGGAAGACGCGTCGACCTCCTTAGGCTGAGGTGCTTGCGCCTGGTTGCACACTGGTATTACCTTTTGGTCGCCTGACAAAGTGTGGGTTTCTGTCCTGGCGTTGTTCTTCTCGGTTGTCTTTCCCTTGTCTACCCTGGAAGCGGCTCTTGCCGTTTCCAGACGTTTGCGCTCGTTCCTCTATAGCCTTGGAGTAGGAACTCGCGAACATGCTCCTTTCCATGCTTGCTTCCGCTTCTCTGGCCAGAGCCAGGGCAAGTCCTTAGGTTGAGCCGGGAAGATCACAGCTCTATGGGACTTTTTGAGGCCCAAAGTGAAGGCATGCAGGGCATCGGCTCTTACTTCAGCGTTGAGTAAGTCAGCGCCCTCTTGCTCGTGTGTCATCACAATTTTGTTGGTGACGAGCGTCAATTTTTTTTTCGACTTCGTCGTAATATTGCATTAATGGCAGGTCCCCTTGCCTGACCATCTCTAATCCCTGCCTTAGTAGGCATAGGGATGTCTTGTCTGAGTACGTGCAGTCTAACCTAGCCAAAATGGCATCGATATTCAACACAGTATTGTGAGATACGAGTGGGGCTCCAGCTGCGCCTCGAATTTTGTTTCGTAGGTTGGGTACGGCTTGGTAATACGCACTGCTACCGTTATAGGGCTTGAATAGGTCGTAAGCGTATATGGCCGATTTCCTCTAGGCCACATATTCATCTTGAGTGCCATTAAATTCTGGCACCGACTTGATAATGTCTAATGGTAAGTCACACCTAACCTCAGGATTCACAGTAACCTTTTCGTACGTGATCATTTGCGGTGCTTCCACCTGCAAACTTTGCACTCGAGCAGCTAGGGAGATTATCTGCGTTTGAAACTGGGACTATTGTTGTGCTAATGCCTGTCTGACGGCATTTTCGACAAGTGCTTGGATCTAGCGGGGTCCATGATGCTGTTTATGGGGGGACTAGCTAACGGCTGATCTACTATCGGACTTGCTCGTTCCTCCTCCCAACTGTCCTCACTCTCGTATTCAACTTTTATGTCTCTGTAAGTACCCGCCCAACTCATTGGTTGGTTGACACAACGTTGACTTTCGCTTTGGCAAATATGGTGTGCAATATAATAAGTAGTTCAGTGGCAACACTCCCCGGAGACGGACGCGTTTTTGGTACAGTTTTTTTTAACAAACTTATGGACAAATCCACAACTGTGGCACAACGTGTAATAAACGATAACATAATCAAATTAAGTGTTGGCAAGTGAAAGTGTGGCGACTTTTATTAGCCAGCGTCGTTTTTCTTTACTTGGTGAGGTGGCTCGGGCCTCACTGAAAAACTGCACGAGCAGATCAGCTGTGAGAGCTTTAAGCTGTAAGAGCTTTAAGCCCTGTCTGGTTCGTGTCCACGGTACACTACTACTTACAAGAAAAATTTGATTAATCAAAAATGGACAAGAAAACATCATCTAGCTCAGAGCCCTTAGTAAGGTCATTTGACGCTGAAAGGATGAAAGAAGTTGCTGGTAAGACACCAGCTGAAATACGCGCTATAATCGCAAGAGACACTGCCTTAAATCTAAAAGTGCCACTTACTGAATTGAATAATTCATGTGCAGTTACGACTAGCTCTGCCACCTTTGTTA
The DNA here is from genome assembly GCA_005876975.1 of Drosophila orena. NCBI lineage: Eukaryota > Metazoa > Arthropoda > Insecta > Diptera > Drosophilidae > Drosophila > Drosophila orena. Next base: position 4,621 of record VCKV01000237.1, on the reverse strand, counting down.
CTAGCACAGTCACAACGTCCGTTGTGAATACTACTATAACAAATACAGTACGTTCCCAACCTGGTACTAGTGTTTGTTCTTCAACGTCTTCGGAAACAGCACCTTTTATCACTCAAACGGCTGATGGTTCGAATAAGTGCTCGTTCCAATCACTTATATCTGTGGGCAGAAAGCGTAAAGGGAATTCAAATAGTTGTCAGAAAGACAAATCCAAGAAGCAGGCTCCTCAGCCGCAGATGTTCCCATCTAAAGATGAGGCATGCTCCCTGCCCTCACTAACAACAGATTTGCAGCCTTGGCTGATGAAGCAGAAAAAATCATGCAAGTAGATCTGCCTGAAAGTAGCTCTGACGAAGAGGAAGCAACTCCAGCTGCTGATATTAGAAGTAGGCTGTGAGGAGTCTTAAAACTCCCCACAAATCGAGGTGCAGGAGAGCTGCCTAGCAACAGCGAAGAAGGCTGGAATGCAGAAGGAGTCAAGGGCAACCAGGTCAAACGGGAAATAATGGACCTTGGACCCGAGCAAAGCGGAGAGACCGTGAACTAACGGTACCGCGCTGGACCTTGGACTCAGGCCGGCCAAGGGCACAGAGGTCGAACGGTAACGGTGCGGACTTTGGTCAAGCACAAAGAGGACGCACCGTGGACCAACGGGACCTGGGTCGGACCTTGTACCGTGTGCAAAAGGGGAAATAACAGGATTTCCCCGGCCTATAAAGGGGACTGCACAAGCGCAGCTCAAGACAGTCAATTCTAATCGCGCGAAGAACCGCAGGTGTCAAGTACAAGCAGGACAGTCAATTCTAACCACACGGAGGGTCAAGTTAAGGCACGCGAAGAGCCGTACGCACACGGATACAGTCAAACGGCGGTTCAGACTAGTGAACAGTCAGGACGAACGCGAGTGACGCAGGAGGACGATCTCTGCAAGTGGAACCTGGCACGGTCAGAAAGGTCAGTGGAGTCAGTGGTCGGTCAAGGTGGGCCTGGGAGGAGCGTTAGCTTGACCCAACGGGCGATACACCTCTCCGCCATAACATCCTAAACCTCAAGCCCGATCAGGGAACCACTGTCGAGGAGACCGCAGGACAACGAATGCACCCGGCAGTGCAAGTGGAACCTGGCACGGTCGGAAAGGTCAGTGGAGTCAGTGGTCGGTCAGGGTGGGCCTGGGAGGAGCGTTGGCTTGACCCAACGGGCGATACACCTCTCCGCCATAACATCCTAAACCTCAAGCCCGATCAGGGAACCGCTGTCGAGGACACCGCAGGACAACGAAGGCACCAGGCAGCGCACAGGAAACTGGCACGATCGGAAGGGTCGGTCGAGTCAGTGGTCGGTCAAGGTGGGCCTGGGAGGAGCGTTAGCTTGACCCAACGGGCGATACACCTTTCCCACCATAACATCCGAAGCCCCAGTCGAGCGGGCACGGGTAAGCGAACCGCGCAGACGACGGCGAGGACCGAAATAGCCCAGCTGTAAAGAATTCCGCTAATAAAGCTACTACATCCTAAAACTCTGTCTTCTATTTGGTCGGGCAATCACACAAACATAAATTTGGTGGGACGAACACACAAACTCTCTGAGCTAGCAGTTGCAATTCGTAGCGAGCAGAAAATAACAGAATCAGTTCGTTACAAGGCAATCCTCAAAAATGGTTAAGCTTCCAGCCATTTGTGTCCCAAACATTAACAATCCCCACTGATTGGAGCAGGCGCTTAATTCGTGTGCTGCTGAAAACAATTATACGCTACGTACATCAAAATTTGGAGTGTCACGTATATACACGGCCAACTCTGAGGCCGTTCGTGCCGTTGTAAGGAAATTAACTTCCCTCAACTGTAACTTCTAGCATCACCAACTCAAAGAGGACAAACCCTACAGAGTTGTAGTTAAAGGAATGCATGCAAGCGTTCCCAGGGCACAAATCGAGAAAGCATTTGCTGAACTTGGTTACGAAGCTCTGAACATATACAGTCCGAGAAAAGGAGACTGGCATAGCGAACCAATTTGTGATGGAGATGACGAAGCAATTATCAACCACAAGTCCAGGCAAAACCTGTTCTTTGTTAATCTAAAACACGCCGTAAATATTTCTGAAGTTCTAAAAGTAACGCAACTCGGTAGACACAGAGTCACCATAGAACGCGCTCGTCGCAGAAAAGAAATGCTGCAATGTATGAGATGCCACATCTTTGGACACTCCAACAACTATTGTCTCCAGGACCCTATATGTGGCAAGTGCGCTGGCCCTCACGCAACAGGTTCTATGCTGTGAACGAGTGGTAATTATTCGTGCATCAACTGCGGTGGTGATCATGCTTCAACGGACAAAGTCTGCCCTGTCAGGATCGAAAAAATAAAGAAGCTCAGGCCAAACCCAAGACTGCCTGTATTTACAAATAATAGCAACTCTTTTCTTGGGAAAAAGTTTCTGGCCCTGGAAAGCGCCATCCGGGTTATAAACTCGAGAATGGACAAAATGTTCAAACTAATAGAGGAGACCGTGGAATCTAACAAGGCTTCTAGAGAACTTGTTCAGATCCTTATATCACGGACATCAAAATGACTCAATAAAAATCGGATTGTGGAATGCACGTGGACTAGCTAGGAACGCTGAGGAACTAAGGCTTTTCCTAAGCATGCAAGATATCGACATCATGTTTGCCACTGAAACACACGTGCGAGAAGAACAGCGCATCTTTTTACCTGCATACTCCACCTACCACGCCGTCCACCCCAGTGGAAACAGCAGAGCAGAGGCATAGTGCGATCCTCCTTGCAACATTGTCCTCAACCTTAAATCTCAACCAACGACCGGCAGGTAGCGAGTGTGCAGCTCAGACGTCAGAGGGAAAGGTTACATTAGCTTCGGTGTATCTCCCATCCAACGAGCGTTTGATAAAAGCGCATTTTGAAACCCTTTTTGTAACGCTAGGTGAAAAATTTATAGCAGGTGGAGACTACAATGCCAAACACGGTTGGTGGGGAAACTCAAGAGCCTGCGCAAGAGGCAAAATCATTCAGGAAATAGTCGCGAACGGCCACAGCCAAATTTTGGCAACAGGAGAGCCAACATTTTTCTCCTCCAACACACAGATAGCTCCATCTGCATTAGATTTTTTTGTAACAAAAGGCTACTCTATGAACAGATTCAACATCCGAACTCTGCACGATCTGTCATCAGACCATATCCCTCTCCTGGCTGATCTATATGCTGAGCCGCTGAAAAGGCCTGAACGCTGCCGTTTCGTAGCTCCCGGTACTAATGTTGAAGCTTTCAAGGATCATCTGTCTGAACTAATTGACTTAAACATGGAAATTCAAGGGACAGAAGGTATTGACAACGCCATTAACTTATTTATGGATAACCTGAAAGAAGCAGCAGCACATGCGGCACCGAGTAATCCACGCAATGCCCAAGCCGTTACCCAGCCGCTCCTGCCTCCTGTCATAGTTGACCTCCTATGACTTAAACGAAAAGTCAGAAAGGAATTTGCAAGAACTGGAGATGCTCGTATCCAACAAATATACAGAAGGCTTTCAAATCGGCTTCATAAAGTGCTGACCCAGAGAAAACAGCACCAGATAGACAACCTTTTAGAAAATATGGGTACCTCACTGTGGAGAATCACGAAAAGGTTTAAGTCCCAGGCTTCTCAAATCCGAATGCCGCACAACACAGGACAAAGCAGAAGTGTTTGCAAGCAACCTGGAACAAAGATTTAGACCACTCGCATTTGCCGATGCGAATCATAGCCGTCTGGTTGTGTAGTCTCTCAAAACGCCATTTCAAATGGCACTGCCCGCAGATCCTGTCACCCTCGACGAACTGAAACAACTTGACAACGGACTCAGCATGGTACCCCCGAGCAACTCCATAGAGTTGTTAATTTTGCGCTAGAAGCCCTAGAAAGGAATGTAGTAGCAGCTTTTCTGAACATTTAACAAGCCTTTGATAGAGTGTGGCATCCTGGACTCCTACATAAAGCAAAACAAATATTAACACCTCAGCTATACCAGCTTATAATGAGTTTTTTACCTTTTCCGTTAAAGTCATCGAAGCGGGAGTACCTCAAGGAAGTGTGTTAGGACCCACTTTATATTCTATCTTCTCTTCGGATATGCCCACTCATACAGCAGTCACTGGACTAGATCGCAAAGATGTGCTGATTGCGACATATGCTGATGACACTGCAGTTCTGACAAAGAGCAACAGCATTACCGAGGCCTCGGATGCACTGCAAGAGTACCTGGATGCATTTCAGAATAGGGCTGAGATGTGGAACGTCTGCATAAGCGCTGACAAATGTGCAAATGTTACTTTCACAAACAGAACAAAAAGCTGCAGCGACGTCTCACTTAAAGGAAAAGTGCTTGACCACAAGTCATCCTACAAATATCTTGGAGTGATCTTAAATAGAAAATTATTATTTGGAAGGCATATTACGGCGATACAGCATGCTATCAAGACCAAGGCCTCTAAAATGTAATGGCTAATTGCTGCCAGCAACAAACTTTCCCTGGCCAACAAGGTCAGAATCTACAAGAGCATATTAGCTCCTGGCCTATCTATGCAATACAGGTGTACGGGATCGCTGCAAAAACGCACCTGAATAAA
>VCKV01000236.1:0-47250 GCA_005876975.1 Drosophila orena | reverse complement strand
ATTAAATATTTTCATTTTTAACTATTTTTTCAATAAAAAACGATTTTGTACCTTTTAAAAATAGTTTTATCGATTGCCAACCTCTAAAAATTAGTTGTTTTTAATAAATATCGTTTAACCACACATTACAAATAGTTTTTGACGCTTACCTACACTTAAAATTAAATATTTTCATTTTTCCACCTTATAAAACTATTTATTTCAATAAAAAACGATTTTGTACCTTTTAAAAATAGTTTTATTGATTGCCAACTTCTACTAGTTATTTTTAATAAATTACGTTTAACCACACATTACAAATAGTTTGTGACGTTTCCCAATACTTAGAATTAAATATAATATTTTAATTTTTCCACCTCAGAAATCTATTTTGCCAACCTCTAAAAACTAGTTAGTTTAAATAAATAACGCTTACCCACACATTACAAATAGTTTTTGACGCTTCCCTACACTTTAAATTAAATATTTTCATTTTTCCGCCTGTTAAAACTATTTTTTTTTCAATAAAAAACGATTTTTTACCTTTTAAAAATAGTTTTATCGATTTCAAACCTCTAAAAACAAGTTTTTTTTTAAAATAACGTTTTCCCACACATTACAAATAGTTTTTGACGTTTCCCAACACTTAGAAATAAATATTTTCATTTTTTCACCTCAGAAATCTATTATTTTTTTTCAATAAAAAAGGATTTTTACCTTTTAAAAATAGTTTTATCGGTTGCCAACCTCTAAAAACTAGTTATTTTTAATAAATAACGTTTAACCACACATAACAAATAGTTTTTGACGTTTCCTAACACTTAGAATTAAATATTTTCATTTTTCCACCTCAGAAATCTGTTTTATTCAAAAAAAAGTATTTTTACCTTTTAAAAATAGTTTTATGTATTGGCAACAACTAAAAACTAAATATTTTTAATAAATAATCTTTACCCACACATTACAAACAGTTTTTGACGCTTCCCTACACTAAAAATTAAATATTTTCATTTTTACAACTCATAAAACTATTTTTTTCAATAAAAAACGATTTGTACCTTTTAAAAAAAGTTTTATCAATTGCCAACCTCTAAAAACTAGTTACTTTTAATAAATAACGTTTACCCACACATTGCAAATAGTTTTTACGATTCCATACACTAAAAATTAAATATTTTCATTTTTAACTATTTTTTTCAATAAAAAACGATTTTGTACCTTTTAAAAATAGTTTTATCGATTGCCAACCTCTAAAAACTAGTTATTTTTAATAAATAACGTTTGACCACACAATACAAATAATTTTTGACGCTTCCTTACACTTAAAATTAAATATTTTCATTTTTCCACCTTATAAAATTATTTATTTCAATAAAAAACGATTTTGTACCTTTTAAAAATAGTTTTATTGATTGCCAACCTCTACTAGTTATTTTTAATAAATTACGTTTAACCACACATTACAAATAGTTTTTGACGTTTCCCAACACTTAGAATTAAATATAATATTTTAATTTTTCCACCTCAGAAATCTACATTGCCAACCTCTAAAAACTAGTTAATTTTAATAAATAACGTTTACCCACACATTACAAATAGTTTTTTGACGCTTCCCTAGACTTAAAATTAAATATTTTCATTTTTCCACCTCAGAAATCTATTTTCTTCCAATAAAAAAGAATTTTTATCTTTTAAAAATAGTTTTATCGATTGCCAACCTCTAAAAACTAGTTTTTTTAAATAAATAACGTTTACCCACACATTACAAATAGTTTTTGACGCTTCCCTACACTTAAAATTAAATATTTTTCCACCTCATAAAACTATTTTTTTTAATAAAAAGCGATTTTGTACCTTTTATAAACAGTTTTATCGTTTTTGATGTTTCCCAACACTTAGAATTAAATATTTTCATTTTTCCACGTCATAAAACATAAAACGATTTTTTACCTTTTAAAAATAGTTTTATCGATTTCCAACCTCTAAAAACTAGTTTTTTTTTTAAAATAACGTTTACCTACACATTACAAATAGTTTTTGACGTTTCCCAACACTTAGAATTAAATATAAAATTTTAATTTTTCCACCTCAGAAATCTATTTTGGCCACCTCTAAAAACTAGTTAGTTTTAATAAATAACGCTTACCCACACATTACAAATAGTTTTTGACGCTTCCCTACACTTTAAATTAAATATTTTCATTTTTCCGCCTGTTAAAACTATTTTTTTTTCAATAAAAAACGATTTTTTAACTTTTAAAAATAGTTTTATCGATTTCCAACCTCTAAAAACAAGTTTTTTTTTAAAATAACGTTTTCCCACACATTACAAATAGTTTTTGACGTTTCCCAACACTTAGAATTAAATATTTTCATTTTTTCACCTCAGAAATCTTTTATTTTTTTTCAATAAAAGAGGATTTTTACATTTTAAAAATAGTTTTATCGGTTGCCAACCTCTAAAAACTAGTTATTTTTAATAAATAACGTTTAACCACACATAACAAATAGTTTTTGACGTTTCCTAACACTTAGAATTAAATATTTTCATTTTTCCACCTCAGAAATCTATTTTTTCAATAAAAAAGGATTTTTACCTTTTAAAAATAGTTTTATGGATTGGCAACAACTAAAAACTAAATATTTTTAATAAATAATCTTTACCCACACATTACAAACAGTTTTTGACGCTTCCCTACACTTAAAATTAAATATTTTCATTTTTCCACCTCAGAAATCTATTTTCTTCCAATAAAAAAGAATTTTTATCTTTTAAAAATAGTTTTATCGATTGCCAACCTCTAAAAACTAGTTTTTTTTAATAAATAACGTTTACCCACACATTACAAATAGTTTTTACGATTCCATACACTAAAAATTAAATATTTTCATTTTTAACTATTTTTTTCAATAAAAAACGATTTTGTACCTTTTAAAAATAGTTTTATTGATTGCCAACCTCTACTAGTTAATTTTAATAAATAACGTTTACCCACACATTACAAATAGTTTTTGACGCTTCCCTACACTTAAAATTAAATATTTTCATTTTTACACCTCATAAAACTATTTTTTTCAATAAAAAACGATTTGTACCTTTTAAAAAAAGTTTTATTGATTGCCAACCTCTACTAGTTATTTTTAATAAATTACGTTTAACCACACATTACAAATAGTTTTTGACGTTTCCCAACACTTAGAATTAAATATAATATTTTAATTTTTCCACCTCAGAAATCTACATTGCCAACCTCTAAAAACTAGTTAATTTTAATAAATAACGTTTACCCACACATTACAAATAGTTTTTGACGCTTCCCTAGACTTAAAATTAAATATTTTCATTTTTCCACCTCAGAAATCTATTTTCTTCCAATAAAAAATAATTTTTATCTTTTAAAAATAGTTTTATCGATTGCCAACCTCTAAAAACTAGTTTTTTTAATAAATAACGTTTACCCACACATTACAAATAGTTTTTACGATTCCATACACTTAAAATTAAATATTTTCATTTTTCCACCTCATAAAACTATTTTTTTTAATAAAAAGCGATTTTGTACTTTTTATAAACAGTTTTATCGTTTTTGACGTTTCCCAACACTTAGAATTAAATATTTTCATTTTTCCACGTCATAAAACATAAAACGATTTTGTACCTTTTAAAAATAGTTTTATCGATTTCCAACCTCTAAAAACTAGTTTTTTTTTAAAAATAACGTTTACCTACACATTACAAATAGTGTTTGACGTTTCCCAACACTTAGAATAAAATATTTTCATTTTTCACCTCAGAAATCTATTATTTTTTTTCAATAAAAAAGGATTTTTACCTTTTAAAAATAGTTTTATCGGTTGCCAACCTCTAAAAACTAGTTATTTTTAATAAATAACGTTTACCCACACATAACAAATAGTTTTTGACGTTTCCCAACACTTAGAATTAAATATTTTCATTTTTTCACCTCAGAAATCTATTTTTTTCCAATAAAAAAGAATTTTTACCTTTTAAAAATAGTTTTATCAATTGCCAACCTCTAAAAACTAGTTATTTTTAATGAATAAAGTTTACCCACACATTACAAATAGTTTTTACGATTCCATACACTAAAAATTAAATATTTTCATTTTTAACTATTTTTTTCAATAAAAAACGATTTTGTACCTTTAAAAATAGTTTTATCGATTGCCAACCTCTAAAAATTAGTTGTTTTTAATAAATATCGTTTACCCACAAACACACAACAACCCACCAACACTTACCCACATTACAAATAGTTTTTGACGCTTCCCTAGACTTAAAATTAAATATTTTCATTTTTCCACCTCAGAAATCTATTTTTTTCCAATAAAAAAGAATTTTTACCTATTAAAAATAGTTTTCTCGATTGCCAACCTCTAAAAATTAGTTGTTTTTAATAAATATCGTTTAACCACACCTTACAAATAGTTTTTGACGCCTCCCTACACTTAAAATTAAATATATTCTTTTTTCCACGTCATAAAACTATTTATTTCAATAAAAAACGATTTTGTACCTTTTAAGAATAGTTTTATTGATTACCAACCTCTAAAAACTAGTTATTTTTAATAAATTACGTTTAACCACACATTACAAATAGTTTTTGACGTTTCCCAACACTTAGAATTAAATATAATATTTTAATTTTTCCACCTCAGAAATCTATATTGCCAACCTCTAAAAACTAGTTAGTTTTAATAAATAACGCTTACCCACACATTACAAATAGTTTTTGACGCTTCCCTACACTTTAAATTAAATATTTTCATTTTTCCGCCTGTTAAAACTATTTTTTTTTCAATAAAAAGCGATTTTTTACCTTTTAAAAATAGTTTTATCCATTTCCAACCTCTAAAAACAAGTTTTTTTTTTTTAAATAACGTTTTCCCACACATTACAAATAGTTTTTGACGTTTCCCAACACTTAGAATTAAATATTTTCATTTTTTCACCTCAGAAATCTATTATTTTTTTTCAATAAAAAAGGATTTTTACCTTTTAAAAATAGTTTTATCGGTTGCCAACTTCTAAAAACTAGTTATTTTTAATAAATAACGTTTAACCACACATAACAAATAGTTTTTGACGTTTCCTAACACTTAGAATTAAATATTTTCATTTTTCCACCTCAGAAATCTATTTTTACAATAAAAAAGGATTTTTACCTTTTTAAAAATAGTTTTATGGATTGGCAACAACTAAAAACTAGTTACTTTTAATAAATAACGTTTACCCACACATTACAAATACACTAAAAATTAAATATTTTAATTTTTAACCATTTTTTTCAATAAAAAACGATTTTGTACCTTTTAAAAATAGTTTTATCGATTGCCAACCTCTAAAAACTAGTTATTTTTAATAAATAACGTTTGACCACACAATACAAATAATTTTTGACGCTTCTCTACACTTAAAATTAAATATTTTCATTTTTCCACCTTATAAAACTATTTATTTCAATAAAAAACGATTTTGTACCTTTTAAAAATAGTTTTATTGATTGCCAACCTCTACTAGTTATTTTTAATAAATTACGTTTAACCACACATTACAAATAGTTTTTGACGTTTCCCAACACTTAAAATTAAATATAATATTTTAATTTTTCCACCTCAGAAATCTACATTGCCAACCTCTAAAAACTAGTTAATTTTAATAAATAACGTTTACCCACAAACACACAACAACCCACCAACACTTACCCACATTACAAATAGTTTTTGACGCTTCCCTAGACTTAAAATTAAATATTTTCATTTTTCCACCTCAGAAATCTATTTTTTTCCAATAAAAAAGAATTTTTACCTATTAAAAATAGTTTTCTCGATTGCCAACCTCTAAAAATTAGTTGTTTTTAATAAATATCGTTTAACCACACCTTACAAATAGTTTTTGACGCCTCCCTACACTTAAAATTAAATATATTCTTTTTTCCACGTCATAAAACTATTTATTTCAATAAAAAACGATTTTGTACCTTTTAAGAATAGTTTTATTGATTACCAACCTCTAAAAACTAGTTATTTTTAATAAATTACGTTTAACCACACATTACAAATAGTTTTTGACGTTTCCCAACACTTAGAATTAAATATAATATTTTAATTTTTCCACCTCAGAAATCTATATTGCCAACCTCTAAAAACTAGTTAGTTTTAATAAATAACGCTTACCCACACATTACAAATAGTTTTTGACGCTTCCCTACACTTTAAATTAAATATTTTCATTTTTCCGCCTGTTAAAACTATTTTTTTTTCAATAAAAAGCGATTTTTTACCTTTTAAAAATAGTTTTATCCATTTCCAACCTCTAAAAACAAGTTTTTTTTTTTAAATAACGTTTTCCCACACATTACAAATAGTTTTTGACGTTTCCCAACACTTAGAATTAAATATTTTCATTTTTTCACCTCAGAAATCTATTATTTTTTTTCAATAAAAAAGGATTTTTACCTTTTAAAAATAGTTTTATCGGTTGCCAACTTCTAAAAACTAGTTATTTTTAATAAATAACGTTTAACCACACATAACAAATAGTTTTTGACGTTTCCTAACACTTAGAATTAAATATTTTCATTTTTCCACCTCAGAAATCTATTTTTACAATAAAAAAGGATTTTTACCTTTTAAAAATAGTTTTATGGATTGGCAACAACTAAAAACTAGTTACTTTTAATAAATAACGTTTACCCACACATTACAAATACACTTAAAATTAAATATTTTAATTTTTAACCATTTTTTTCAATAAAAAACGATTTTGTACCTTTTAAAAATAGTTTTATCGATTGCCAACCTCTAAAAACTAGTTATTTTTAATAAATAACGTTTGACCACACAATACAAATAATTTTTGACGCTTCTCTACACTTAAAATTAAATATTTTCATTTTTCCACCTTATAAAACTATTTATTTCAATAAAAAACGATTTTGTACCTTTTAAAAATAGTTTTATTGATTGCCAACCTCTACTAGTTATTTTTAATAAATTACGTTTAACCACACATTACAAATAGTTTTTGACGTTTCCCAACACTTAAAATTAAATATAATATTTTAATTTTTCCACCTCAGAAATCTACATTGCCAACCTCTAAAAACTAGTTAATTTTAATAAATAACGTTTACCCACAAACACACAACAACCCACCAACACTTACCCACATTACAAATAGTTTTTGACGCTTCCCTAGACTTAAAATTAAATATTTTAATTTTTCCACCTCAGAAATCTATTTTCTTCCAATAAAAAAGAATTTTTATCTTTTAAAAATAGTTTTATCGATTGCCAACCTCTAAAAACTAGTTTTTTTAAATAAATAACGTTTACCCACACATTACAAATAGTTTCTGACGCTTCCCTACACTTAAAATTAAATATTTTCATTTTTCCACCTCATAAAACTATTTTTTTTAATAAAAAGCGATTTTGTACCTTTTATAAACAGTTTTATCGTTTTTGACGTTTCCCAACACTTAGAATTAAATATTTTCATTTTTCCACGTCATAAAACATAAAACGATTTTGTACCTTTTAAAAATAGTTTTATCGATTTCCAACCTCTAAAAACTAGTTTTTTTTTTAAAAATAACGTTTACCTACACATTACAAATAGTTTTTGACGTTTCCCAACACTAAGAATTAAATATTTTCATTTTTCACCTCAGAAATCTATTATTTTTTTTCAATAAAAAAGGATTTTTACCTTTTAAAAATAGTTTTATCGATTTCCAACCTCTAAAAACTAGTTTTTTTTTAAAAAATAACGTTTACCTACACATAACAAATAGTTTTTGACGTTTCCCAACACTTAGAATTAAATATTTTCATTTTTTCACCTCAGAAATCTATTTTTCGATAGTTTTATCGATTGGCAACAACTAAAAACTAAATATTTTTAATAAATAATGTTTACCCACACATTACAAATAGTTTTTGACGCTTCCCTACACTTAAAATTAAATATTTTTATTTTTACACCTCATAAAACTATTTTTTTCAATAAAAAACGATTTGTACCTTTTAAAAAATGTTTTATCAATTGCCAACCTCTAAAAACTAGTTACTTTTAATGAATAACGTTTACCCACACATTACAAATAGTTTTTACGATTCCATACACTAAAAATTAAATATTTTCATTTTTAACTATTTTTTTCAATAAAAAACGATTTTGTACCTTTTAAAAACAGTTTTATCGATTGCCATCCTCTAAGAACTAGTTATTTTTAATAACAACATTACAAATAGTTTTTGACGCTTCCCAACACTTAAAATTAAATATTTTCATTTTTCCACCTCACAAAACTATTTTTTTTCAATAAAAAACGGTTTTGTACCTTTTAAAAATTGTTTTATCGATTGCCAACCTCTAAAAAACTAGTTATTTTTAATAAATATCGTTTAACCATACATTACAAATAGTTGTTGACGTTTCCCTACACCTAAAATTAAATATTTTCATTTTTCCACCTCACAAAACTATTTTTTTCAATAAAAAACGATTTTGTACCCTTTAAAAATTGTTTTATCGATTGCCAACCTCTAAAAAACTAGTTATTTTTAATAAATATCGTTTACCCACACATTACAAATAGTTTTTGACGTTTCCCTACACTTAAAATTAAATATTTTCATTTTTACACCTCATAAAACTATTTTTTTTCAATAAAAAACGATTTGTACCTTTTAAAAAAAGTTTTATCAATTGCCAACCTCTAAAAACTAGGTTTTTGTAATAAATAACGTTTACCCACACATTACAAATAGTTTTTACGATTCCATACACTAAAAATTAAATATTTTCATTCTTAGCTATTTTTTTTCAATAAAAAACGAGTTTGTACCTTTTAAAAATAGTTTTATCGTTTGCCAACCTCTAAGAACTAGTTATTTTTAATAACTAACGTTTACCCACACATTACAAATAGTTTTTTACGCTTCCTTACACTTAAAATTAAATATTTTCTATTTTCCACCTCAGAAATCTTTTTTATTTGAATAAAAAAGGATTTTTACCTTTTAAAAATAGTTTTATCGATTGTCAACCTCTAAGAACCAGTTATTTTTTAATAAATTACGTTTACCCACACATTACAAATAGTTTTTGACGCTTCCCTACACATAAATTAAATATTTTCATTTTTACATCTCATAAAACTATTTTTTTTCAATAAAAAAGGATTTTTACCTTTTAAAAATAGTTTTATCGATTGTCAACCTCTAAAAACTAGTTATTTTTAATAAAAAACGTTTACCCACACATAACAAATAGTTTTTGAAGTTTCCCAACACTTAGAATTAAATATTTTCATTTTTCCACCTCAGAAATCTATTTTTTCAATCAAAAAGGATTTTTACCTCTTAAAAATAGTTTTATCGATTGGCAACACATAAAAACTAGTTATTTTTAATAAATATCGTTTAACCACACATTACAAATAGTTTTTGACGCTTCCGTACACTTAAAATTAAATATTTTAATTTATCCACCTCATAAAACTATTTTTTTTCAATAAAAAACGGTTTTGTACCTTTTAAAAATTGTTTTATCGATTGCCAACCTCTAAAAAACTAGTTATTTTTAATAAATATCGTTTAACCATACATTACAAATAGTTGTTGACGTTTCCCTACACCTAAAATTAAATATTTTCATTTTTCCACCTCACAAAACTATTTTTTTCAATAAAAAACGATTTTGTACCTTTTAAAAATTGTTTTATCGATTGCCAACCTCTAAAAAACTAGTTATTTTTAATAAATATCGTTTACCCACACATTACAAATAGTTTTTGACGTTTCCCTACACTTAAAATTAAATATTTTCATTTTTACACCTCATAAAACTATTTTTTTTCAATAAAAAACGATTTGTACCTTTTAAAAAAAGTTTTATCAATTGCCAACCTCTAAAAACTAGGTTTTTGTAATAAATAACGTTTACCCACACATTACAAATAGTTTTTACGATTCCATACACTAAAAATTAAATATTTTCATTCTTAGCTATTTTTTTTCAATAAAAAACGAGTTTGTACCTTTTAAAAATAGTTTTATCGTTTGCCAACCTCTAAGAACTAGTTATTTTTAATAACTAACGTTTACCCACACATTACAAATAGTTTTTTACGCTTCCTTACACTTAAAATTAAATATTTTCTATTTTCCACCTCAGAAATCTTTTTTATTTGAATAAAAAAGGATTTTTACCTTTTAAAAATAGTTTTATCGATTGTCAACCTCTAAGAACCAGTTATTTTTTAATAAATTACGTTTACCCACACATTACAAATAGTTTTTGACGCTTCCCTACACATAAATTAAATATTTTCATTTTTACATCTCATAAAACTATTTTTTTTCAATAAAAAAGGATTTTTACCTTTTAAAAATAGTTTTATCGATTGTCAACCTCTAAAAACTAGTTATTTTTAATAAAAAACGTTTACCCACACATAACAAATAGTTTTTGACGCTTCCTTACACTTAAAATTAAATATTTTCTATTTTCCACCTCAGAAATCTTTTTTATTTGAATAAAAAAGGATTTTTACCTTTTAAAAATAGTTTTATCGATTGGTTACAACTAAAAACTAAATATTTTTAATAAATAATGTTTACCCACACATTACAAATAGTTTTTGACGCTTCCTTACACTTAAAATTAAATATTTTCTATTTTCCACCTCAGAAATCTTTTTTATTTGAATAAAAAAGGATTTTTACCTTTTAAAAATAGTTTTATCGATTGTCAACCTCTAAAAACTAGTTATTTTTAATAAATAACGTTTACCCACACATTACAAATAGTTTTTGACGCTTCCTTACACTTAGAATTAAATATTTTCATTTTTCCACCTCAGAAATCTATTTTTCAATCAAAAATGATTTTACCCTCTTAAAAATTGTTTTATCAATTGGCAACACATAAAAAATAGTTATTTTTAATAAATAATGTTTACCCACACATTACAAATAGTTTTTGACGCTTCCCTACACTTAAAATTAAATATTTTCATTTTTACATCTCATAAAACTATTTTTTTCAATAAAAAAGGATTTTTACCTCTTAAAAATAGTTTTATCGATTGGCAACACCTAAAAATTAGTTATTTTTAATACATAACGTTTACCCACACATTACAAATAGTTTTTGACGATTCCATATCCATATATTTTCATTTTAAACTATTTTTTTCACTAAAAAACGATACCTTTTAAAAATAGTTATATCGATTGCCAACCTCTAAGAACTAGTTATTTTTAATAAATAACGTTTACCCACACATTACAAATAGTTTTTGACGCTTCTTTACACTTAAAATTAAATATTTTTATTTTTCCACTTCATAAAACTATTTTTTTTCAACAAAAAAAAATTTGTACCTTTTAAAAATAGTTTTAGCGATTGCCAACCTCTAAAAACTAGTTATTTTTAATAAATAACGTTTACCCACACATTACAAATAGTTTTTGACGCTTCCCTACACTTAAAATTAAATATTTTCATTTTTACACCTCATAAAACTATTTTTTTTCAATAAAAAACGATTTGTACCTTTTAAAAAAAGTTTTATCAATTGCCAACCTCTAAAAACTAGTTATTTTTAATAAATAACGTTTACCCACACATTACAAATAGTTTTTACGATTCCATACACTAAAAATTAAATATTTTAATTTTTAGCAATTTTTTTCAATAAAAAACGATGTTGTACCCTTTAAAAATAGTTTTATCGTTTGCCAACCTCTAAGAACTAGTTATTTTTAATAACTTACGTTTACCCACACATTACAAATAGTTTTTTACGCTTCCTTACACTTAAAATTAAATATTTTCAATTTTCCACCTCAGAAATCTTTTTTATTTGAATAAAAAAGGATTTTTACCTTTTAAAAATAGTTTTATCGTTTGCCAACCTCTAAGAGCTAGTTATTTTTAATAAATAACGTTTACCCACACATTACAAATAGTTTTTGACGCTTCCTTACACTTAAAATTAAATATTTTCATTTTTCCACCTCATAAAACTATTTTTATTCAACAAAAAAGGATTTTTACCATTTAAAAATAGTTTTATCGTTTGCCCACCTCTAAGAACTAGTTATTTTTAATAACTAACGTTTACCCACACATTACAAATAGTTTTTTACGCTTCCTTACACTTAAAATTAAATATTTTCAATTTTCCACCTCAGAAATCTTTTTTATTTGAATAAAAAAGGATTTTTACCTTTTAAAAATAGTTTTATCGTTTGCCAACCTCTAAGAGCTAGTTATTTTTAATAAATAACGTTTACCCACACATTACAAATAGTTTTTGACGCTTCCTTACACTTAGAATTAAATATTTTCATTTTTCCACCTCAGAAATCTATTTTTCAATCAAAAAGGATTTTACCCTCTTAAAAATAGTTTTATCGATTGGCAACACATAAAAAATAGTTATTTTTAATAAATAATGTTTACCCACACATTACAAATAGTTTTTGACGCTTCCCTACACTTAAAATTAAATATTTTCATTTTTACATCTCATAAAACTATTTTTTTCAATAAAAAAGGATTTTTACCTCTTAAAAATAGTTTTATCGATTGGCAACACCTAGAAATTAGTTTTTTTTAATACATAACGTTTACCCACACATTACAAATAGTTTTTGACGATTCCATATCCATATATTTTCATTTTAAACTATTTTTTTCAATAAAAAACGATACCTTTTAAAAATAGTTATATCGATTGCCAACCTCTAAGAACTAGTTATTTTTAATAAACAACGTTTACCCACACATTACAAATAGTTTTTGACGCTTCTTTACACTTAAAATTAAATATTTTTATTTTTCCACTTCATAAAACTATTTTTTTTCAACAAAAAAAAATTTGTACCTTTTAAAAATAGTTTTACCGATTGCCAACCTCTAAAAACTAGTTATTTTTAATAAATAACGTTTACCCACACATAACAAATAGTTTTTGACGCTTCCCTACACTTAAAATTAAATATTTTCATTTTTACACCTCATAAAACTATTTTTTTTCAATAAAAAAACGATTTGTACCTTTTAAAAAAAGTTTTATCAATTGCCAACCTCTAAAAACTAGTTATTTTTAATAAATAACGTTTACCCACACATTACAAATAGTTTTTTACGCTTCCTTACACTTAAAATTAAATATTTTCAATTTTCCACCTCAGAAATCTTTTTTATTTGAATAAAAAAGGATTTTTACCTTTTAAAAATAGTTTTATCGTTTGCCAACCTCTAAGAGCTAGTTATTTTTAATAAATAACGTTTACCCACACATTACAAATAGTTTTTGACGCTTCCTTACACTTAAAATTAAATATTTTCATTTTTCCACCTCATAAAACTATTTTTATTCAACAAAAAAGGATTTTTACCATTTAAAAATAGTTTTATCGTTTGCCCACCTCTAAGAACTAGTTATTTTTAATAACTAACGTTTACCCACACATTACAAATAGTTTTTTACGCTTCCTTACACTTAAAATTAAATATTTTCAATTTTCCACCTCAGAAATCTTTTTTATTTGAATAAAAAAGGATTTTTACCTTTTAAAAATAGTTTTATCGTTTGCCAACCTCTAAGAGCTAGTTATTTTTAATAAATAACGTTTACCCACACATTACAAATAGTTTTTGACGCTTCCTTACACTTAGAATTAAATATTTTCATTTTTCCACCTCAGAAATCTATTTTTCAATCAAAAAGGATTTTACCCTCTTAAAAATAGTTTTATCGATTGGCAACACATAAAAAATAGTTATTTTTAATAAATAATGTTTACCCACACATTACAAATAGTTTTTGACGCTTCCCTACACTTAAAATTAAATATTTTCATTTTTACATCTCATAAAACTATTTTTTTCAATAAAAAAGGATTTTTACCTCTTAAAAATAGTTTTATCGATTGGCAACACCTAGAAATTAGTTTTTTTTAATACATAACGTTTACCCACACATTACAAATAGTTTTTGACGATTCCATATCCATATATTTTCATTTTAAACTATTTTTTTCAATAAAAAACGATACCTTTTAAAAATAGTTATATCGATTGCCAACCTCTAAGAACTAGTTATTTTTAATAAACAACGTTTACCCACACATTACAAATAGTTTTTGACGCTTCTTTACACTTAAAATTAAATATTTTTATTTTTCCACTTCATAAAACTATTTTTTTTCAACAAAAAAAAATTTGTACCTTTTAAAAATAGTTTTAGCGATTGCCAACCTCTAAAAACTAGTTATTTTTAATAAATAACGTTTACCCACACATAACAAATAGTTTTTGACGCTTCCCTACACTTAAAATTAAATATTTTCATTTTTACACCTCATAAAACTATTTTTTTTCAATAAAAAAACGATTTGTACCTTTTAAAAAAAGTTTTATCAATTGCCAACCTCTAAAAACTACTTATTTTTAATAAATAACGTTTACCCACACATTACAAATAGTTTTTACGATTCCATACACTAAAAATTAAATATTTTAATTTTTAGCAATTTTTTTCAATAAAAAACGATGTTGTACCCTTTAAAAATAGTTTTATCGTTTGCCAACCTCTAAGAACTAGTTATTTTTAATAACTTACGTTTACCCACACATTACAAATAGTTTTTTACGCTTCCTTACACTTAAAATTAAATATTTTCAATTTTCCACCTCAGAAATCTTTTTTATTTGAATAAAAAAGGATTTTTACCTTTAAAAATAGTTTTATCGTTTGCCAACCTCTAAGAACTAGTTATTTTTAATAAATAACGTTTACCCACACATTACAAATAGTTTTTGACGTTTCCTTACACTTAAAATTAAATATTTTCATTTTTCCACCTCATAAAACTATTTTTATTCAACAAAAAAGGATTTTTACCTTTTAAAAATAGTTTTATCGTTTGCCAACCTCTAAGAACTAGTTATTTTTAATAACTAACGTTTGTGTGGACATTACAAATAGTTTTTTACGCTTCCTTACACTTAAAATTAAATATTTTCAATTTTCCACCTCAGAAATCTTTTTTATTTGAATAAAAAAGGATTTTTACCTCTTAAAAATAGTTTTATCGATTGGCAACACATAAAAATTAGTTATTTTTAATAAATAATGTTTACCCACACATTACAAATAGTTCTTGACGCTTCCCTACACTTAAAATTAAATATTTTCATTTTTACATCTCATAAAACTATTTTTTTTTTGAATAAAAAAGGATTTTTACCTCTTAAAAATAGTTTTATCGATTGGCAACACCTAAAAATTAGTTATTTTTAATACATAACGTTTACCCACACATTACAAATAGTTTTTGACGATTCCATATCCATATATTTTCATTTGAAACTATTTTTTTCAATAAAAAACGATACCTTTTAAAAATAGTTATATCGATTGCCAACCTCTAAGAACTAGTTATTTTTAATAAATAACGTTTACCCACACATTACAAATAGTTTTTGACGCTTCTTTACACTTAAAATTAAATATTTTTATTTTTCCACTTCATAAAACAATTTTTTTTCAACAAAAAAAAATTTGTACCTTTTAAAAATAGTTTTATCGATTGCCAACCTCTAAAAATCAGTTATTTTTAATAAATAACGTTTACCCATAGTTCACAAATAGCTTTTGACGCTTCCCTACACTTAATATTATATATTTTCATTTTTCCACCTCATAAAACTATTTTTTTCAATAAAAAGCGATTTTGTACCTTTTAAAAATAGTTTTATCGATTGCTAACCTCTATTCATTTTTCCACTTCATAAAACTATTTTTTTTTCAACAAAAAAAAATTTGTACCTTTTAAAAATAGTTTTATCGATTGCCAACCTCTAAAAACTAGTTATTTTTAATAAATAACGTTTACCCACACATTACAAAAAGTTTTTGACGTTTCCCAAAACTTAGAATTAAATATTTTCATTTTTCCACCTCAGAAATCTATTTTTTTTTCAATAAAAAAGGATTTTTACCTTTTAAAAATAGTTTTATCGATTGCCAACCTCTAAGAACCAGTTATTTTTTAATAAATAACGTTTACCCACACATTACAAATAGTTTTTGACGGTTCCCTACAATTAAAATTAAATATTTTCATTTCTCCACCTCAGAAATCTATGTTTTTTCATAAAAAGAGGATTTTTACCTTTTAAAAATATTTTTATCGATTGCCAACCTTTAAGAAGTAGTTATTTTTAATAAATAACGTTTACCCACACATTACAAATAGTTTTTGACGCTTCCCTACACTTAAAATTAAATATTTTCATTTTTCCACCTCATAAAACTATTTTTTTTCAACAAAAAAAAATTTTTACCTTTTAAAAATAGTTTTATCGATTGCCAACCTCTAAAAACTAGTTATTTTTAATAACTAACGTTTACCCACACATTACAAATAGTTTTTTACGCTTCCTTACACTTAAAATTAAATATTTTCAATTTTCCACCTCAGAAATCTTTTTTATTTGAATAAAAAAGGATTTTTACCTTTTAAAAATAGTTTTATCGTTTGCCAACCTCTAAGAACTAGTTATTTTTAATAAATAACGTTTACCCACACATTACAAATAGTTTTTGACGCTTCCTTACACTTAAAATTAAATATTTTCATTTTTCCACCTCATAAAACTATTTTTATTCAACAAAAAAGGATTTTTACCATTTAAAAATAGTTTTATCGTTTGCCCACCTCTAAGAACTAGTTATTTTTAATAACTAACGTTTACCCACACATTACAAATAGTTTTTTACGCTTCCTTACACTTAAAATTAAATATTTTCAATTTTCCACCTCAGAAATCTTTTTTATTTGAATAAAAAAGGATTTTTACCTTTTAAAAATAGTTTTATCGTTTGCCAACCTCTAAGAGCTAGTTATTTTTAATAAATAACGTTTACCCACACATTACAAATAGTTTTTGACGCTTCCTTACACTTAGAATTAAATATTTTCATTTTTCCACCTCAGAAATCTATTTTTCAATCAAATAGGATTTTACCCTCTTAAAAATAGTTTTATCGATTGGCAACACATAAAAAATAGTTATTTTTAATAAATAATGTTTACCCACACATTACAAATAGTTTTTGACGCTTCCCTACACTTAAAATTAAATATTTTCATTTTTACATCTCATAAAACTATTTTTTTCAATAAAAAAGGATTTTTACCTCTTAAAAATAGTTTTATCGATTGGCAACACCTAAAAATTAGTTATTTTTAATACATAACGTTTACCCACACATTACAAATAGTTTTTGACGATTCCATATCCATATATTTTCATTTTAAACTATTTTTTTCAATAAAAAACGATACATTTTAAAAATAGTTATATCGATTGAAAACCTCTAAGAACTAGTTATTTTTAATAAATAACGTTTACCCACACATTACAAATAGTTTTTGACGCTTCTTTACACTTAAAATTAAATATTTTTATTTTTCCACTTCATAAAACTATTTTTTTTCAACAAAAAAAAATTTGTACCTTTTAAAAATAGTTTTAGCGATAGCCAACCTCTAAAAACTAGTTATTTTTAATAAATAACGTTTACCCACACATAACAAATAGTTTTTGACGCATCCCTACACTTAAAATTAAATATTTTCATTTTTACACCTCATAAAACTATTTTTTTTCAATAAAAAACGATTTGTACCTTTTAAAAAAAGTTTTATCAATTGCCAACCTCTAAAAACTAGTTATTTTTAATAAATAACGTTTACCCACACATTACAAATAGTTTTTACGATTCCATACACTAAAAATTAAATATTTTCATTTTTAGCAATTTTTTTCAATAAAAAACGATGTTGTACCCTTTAAAAATAGTTTTATCGTTTGCCAACCTCTAAGAACTAGTTATTTTTAATAACTTACGTTTACCCACACATTACAAATAGTTTTTTACGCTTCCTTACACTTAAAATTAAATATTTTCAATTTTCCACCTCAGAAATCTTTTTTATTTGAATAAAAAAAGATTTTTACCTTTTAAAAATAGTTTTATCGTTTGCCAACCTCTAAGAGCTAGTTATTTTTAATAAATAACGTTTACCCACACATTACAAATAGTTTTTGACGCTTCCTTACACTTAGAATTAAATATTTTCATTTTTCCACCTCAGAAATCTATTTTTTCAATCAAAAAGGATTTTTACCTCTTAAAAATAGTTTTATCGATTGGCAACACATAAAAATTAGTTATTTTTAATAAATAATGTTTACCCACACATTACAAATAGTTTTTGACGTTTCCCTACACTTAAAATTAAATATTTTCATTTTTACATCTCATAAAACTATTTTTTTTCAATAAAAAAGGATTTTTACCTCTTAAAAATAGTTTTATCGATTGGCAACACCTAAAAATTAGTTATTTTTAATACATAACGTTTACCCACACATTACAAATAGTTTTTGACGATTCCATATCCATATATTTTCATTTTAAACTATTTTTTTCAATAAAAAACGATACCTTTTAAAAATAGTTATATCGATTGCCAACCTCTAAGAACTAGTTATTTTTAATAAATAACGTTTACCCACACATTACAAATAGTTTTTGACGCTTCTTTACACTTAAAATTAAATATTTTTATTTTTCCACTTCATAAAACTATTTTTTTTCAACAAAAAAAAATTTGTACCTTTTAAAAATAGTTTTAGCGATTGCCAACCTCTAAAAACTAGTTAATTTTAATAAATAACGTTTACCCACACATTACAAATAGTTTTTGACGTTTCCCAACACTTAGAATTAATTATTTTCATTTTTCCACATCAGAAATCTACTTTTAAAAAAAAAAAAAAAATTTTTACCTTTTAAAAATAGTTTTATCGATTGCCAACCTCTAAAAATCAGTTATTTTTAATAAATAACGTTTACCCATAGTTCACAAATAGCTTTTGACGCTTCCCTACACTTAATATTATATATTTTCATTTTTCCACCTCATAAAACTATTTTTTTTCAATAAAAAGCGATTTTGTACCTTTTAAAAATAGTTTTATCGATTGCTAACCTCTATTCATTTTTCCACTTCATAGAACTATTTTTTTTTCAACAAAAAAAATTTTACCTTTTAAAAATAGTTTTATGGATTGCCAACCTCTAAAAACTAGTTATTTTTAATAAATAACGTTTACCCACACATTAAAAATAGGTTTTGATGTTTCCCAACACTTAGAATTAAATATTTTCATTTTTCCACCTAAGAAATCTATGTTTTTTCATAAAAAGAGGATTTTTACCTTTTAAAAATATTTTTATCGATTGCCAACCTTTAAGAAGTAGGTATTTTTAATAAATAACGTTTTCCCACACATTACAAATAGTTTTTGACGCTTCCCTACACTTAAAATTAAATATTTTCATTTTTCCACCTCATAAAACTATTTTTTTTTCAACAAAAAAAAATTTGTACCTTTTAAAAATAGGTTTTATCGATTGCCAACCTCTAAGAACCAGTTATTTTTTAATAAACAACGTTTACCCACACATTACAAATAGTTTTTGACGCTTCCCTACAATTAAAATTAAATATTTTCATTTCTCCGCCTCAGAAATCTATGTTTTTTCAATAAAAAAGGATTATTACCTTTTAAAAATAGGTTTTATCGATTGCCAACCTCTAAGAACCAGCTATTTTTTAATATATAACGTTTACCCACACATTACAAATAGTTTTTGACCCTTCCCTACAATTAAAATTAAATATTTTCATTTCTCCGCCTCAGAAATCTATGTTTTTTCATAAAAATAGGATTTTTACCTTTTAAAAATATTTTTATCGATTGCCAACTTTTAGGAAGTAGTTATTTTTAATAAATAACGTTTACCCACACATTACAAATAGTTTTTGACGCTTCCCTACACTTAATATTATATATTTTAATTTTTTACCGCATAAAACTATTTTTTTTAATAAAAAACGATTTTGTTTTATCGATTGCCAACTTCTAAAAACTAGTTATTTTTAATAAATAACGTTTAACCACATATTACAAATAGTTTTTGACGCTTCCTTACACTTAGAATTAAATATTTTCATTTTCCCACCTCCGAAATCTATTTTTTTTTCAATAAAAAAGGATTATTACCTTTTAAAAATAGGTTTTATCGATTGCCTACCTCTAAGAACCAGTTATTTTTTAATAAATAACGTTTACCCACACATTACAAATAGTTTTTGACCCTTCCCTACAATTAAAATTAAATATTTTCATTTCTCCGCCTCAGAAATCTATGTTTTTTCATAAAAAGAGGATTTTTACCTTTTAAAAATATTTTTATCGATTGCCAACCTTTAGGAAGTAGTTATTTTTAATAAATAACGTTTACCCACACATTACAAATAGTTTTTGACGCTTCCCTACACTTAATATTATATATTTTAATTTTTTACCGCATAAAACTATTTTTTTTCAATAAAAAACGATTTTGTTTTATCGATTGCCAACTTCTAAAAACTAGTTATTTTTAATAAATAACGTTTAACCACTTATTACAAATAGTTTTTGACGCTTCCTTACACTTAGAATTAAATATTTTCATTTTTCCACCTCAGAAATCTATTTTTTCAATCAAAAAGGATTTTTACCTCTTAAAAATAGTTTTATCGATTGGCAACACCTAAAAATTAGTTATTTTTAATACATAACGTTTACCCACACATTACAAATAGGTTTTGACGATTCCATATCCATATATTTTCATTTTAAACTATTTTTTTCAATAAAAAACGATACCTTTTAAAAATAGTTATATCGATTGCCAACCTCTAAGAACTAGTTATTTTTAATAAATAACGTTCACCCACACATTACAAATAGTTTTTTTAAAAAAAAAAATTTTTACCTTTTAAAAATAGTTTTATCGATTGCCAACCTCTAAAAATCAGTTATTTTTAATAAATAACATTTACCCATAGTTCACAAATAGCTTTTGACGCTTCCCTACACTTAATATTATATATTTTCATTTTTCCACCTCATAAAACTATTTTTTTCAATAAAAAATATGTTTACCTTTTAAAAATAGTTTTATCGATTGCCAACCTCTAAAAACTAGTTATTTTTAATAAATAACGTTTACCCACACATTACAAAAAGTTTTTGACGTTTCCCAAAACTTAGAATTAAGTATTTTCATTTTCCCACCTCAGAAATCTATTTTTTTTTTTCAATAAAAAAGGATTATTACCTTTTAAAAATAGTTTTATCGATTGCCAACATCTAAGAACCAGTTATTTTTTAATAAATAACGTTTACCCACACATTACAAATAGTTTTTGACGCCTTCCTACAATTAAAATTAAATATTTTCATTTCTCCGCCTCAGAAATCTATGTTTTTTCATAAAAAGAGGATTTTTACCTTTTAAAAATATTTTTATCGATTGCCAACCTTTAAGAAGTAGTTATTTTTAATAAATAACGTTTACCCACACATTACAAATAGTTTTTGACGCTTCCTTACACTTAGAATTAAATATTTTCATTTTCCCACCTCCGAAATCTATTTTTTTTTCAATAAAAAAGGATTATTACCTTTTAAAAATAGGTTTTATCGATTGCCTACCTCTAAGAACCAGTTATTTTTTAATAAATAACGTTTACCCACACATTACAAATAGTTTTTGACCCTTCCCTACAATTAAAATTAAATATTTTCATTTCTCCGCCTCAGAAATCTATGTTTTTTCATAAAAAGAGGATTTTTACCTTTTAAAAATATTTTTATCGATTGCCAACCTTTAGGAAGTAGTTATTTTTAATAAATAACGTTTACCCACACATTACAAATAGTTTTTGACGCTTCCCTACACTTAATATTATATATTTTAATTTTTTACCGCATAAAACTATTTTTTTCAATAAAAAACGATTTTGTTTTATCGATTGCCAACTTCTAAAAACTAGTTATTTTTAATAAATAACGTTTAACCACATATTACAAATAGTTTTTGACGCTTCCTTACACTTAGAATTAAATATTTTCATTTTTCCACCTCAGAAATCTATTTTTTCAATCAAAAAGGATTTTTACCTCTTAAAAATAGTTTTATCGATTGGCAACACCTAAAAATTAGTTATTTTTAATACATAACGTTTACCCACACATTACAAATAGGTTTTGACGATTCCATATCCATATATTTTCATTTTAAACTATTTTTTTCAATAAAAAACGATACCTTTTAAAAATAGTTATATCGATTGCCAACCTCTAAGAACTAGTTATTTTTAATAAATAACGTTTACCCACACATAACAAATAGTTTTTTTAAAAAAAAAAATTTTTACCTTTTAAAAATAGTTTTATCGATTGCCAACCTCTAAAAATCAGTTATTTTTAATAAATAACATTTACCCATAGTTCACAAATAGCTTTTGACGCTTCCCTACACTTAATATTATATATTTTCATTTTTCCACCTCATAAAACTATTTTTTTCAATAAAAAGCGATTTTGTACCTTTTAAAAATAGTTTTATCGATTGCTAACCTCTATTCATTTTTCCACTTCATAGAACTATTTTTTTTTCAACAAAAAAAATTTTACCTTTTAAAAATAGTTTTATGGATTGCCAACCTCTAAAAACTAGTTATTTTTAATAAATAACGTTTACCCACACATTAAAAATAGGTTTTGATGTTTCCCAACACTTAGAATTAAATATTTTCATTTTTCCACCTCAGAAATCTATGTTTTTTCATAAAAAGAGGATTTTTACCTTTTAAAAATAGTTTTATCGATTGCCAACCTCTCAGAACTAGTTAGTTTTAATAAATAACGTTTACCCACACATTACATATAGTTTTTGACGCTTCCTTACACTTAAAATTAAATATTTTCATTTTTCCATCTCATAAAACTATTTTTTTTCAACAAAAAAATTTTTACCTTTTAAAAATAGTTTTATCGATTGCCAACCTCTAAAAACTATTTATTTTTAATAAATAACGTTTACCCACACATTACAAATAGTTTTTGACGCTTCCCTACAATTAAAATTAAATATTTTTTTATTTCTCCACCTCAGAAATCTATGTTTTTTCATAAAAAGACGATTTTTACCCTTTAAAAATATTTTTATCGATTGCCAACCTTTAAGAAGTAGTTATTTTTAATAAATAACGTTTACCCACACATTACAAATAGTTTTTGACGCTTCCCTACACTTAATATTATATATTTTAATTTTTTACCGCATAAAACTATTTTTTTTCAATAAAAAACGATTTTGTTTTATCGATTGCCAACCTCTAAAAACTAGTTATTATTAATAAATAACGTTTAACCACACATTACAAATAATTTTTGACGCTTGCCTACACTTAAAATTAAATATTTTCATTTTAAACTATTTTTTTCAATAAAAAACGATTTTTACCTTTTAAAAATAGTTTTATCGATTGCCAACCTCTAAAAACTATTTATTTTTAATAAATAACGCTTACCCACACATTACAAAAAGTTTTTGACGTTTCCCAAAACTTAGAATTAAATATTTTCATTTTTCCACCTCAGAAATCTATTTTTTTTTCAATAAAAAGGGATTTTTACCTTTTAAAAATAGTTTTATCGATTGCCAACCTCTAAGAACTAGTTATTTTTAATAACTAACGTTTACCCACACATTACAAAAAGTTTTTTACGCTTCCTTGCACTTAAAATTAAATATTTTCAATTTTCCACCTCAGAAATCTTTTTTATTTGAATAAAAAAGGATTTTTACCTTTTAAAAATAGTTTTATCGTTTGCCAACCTCTAAGAACTAGTTATTTTTAATAAATAACGTTTACCCACACATTACAAATAGTTTTTGACGCTTCCTTACACTTAAAATTAAATATTTTCAGTTTTCCACCTCATAAAACTATTTTTATTCAACAAAAAAGGATTTTTACCTTTTAAAAATAGTTTTATCGATTGTCAACCTCTAAGAACCAGTTATTTTTTAATAAATAACGTTTACCCACACATTACAAACAGTTTTTGACGCTTCCCTACACTTAAAATTAAATATTTTCATTTTTACATCTCATAAAACTATTTTTTTTTCAATAAAAAAGGGATTTTACCTTTTAAAAATAGTTTTATCAATTGCCAACCTCTAAAAACTAGTTATTTTTAATAAAAAACGTTTACCCACACATTACAAAAAGTTTTTGACGTTTCCCAAAACTTAGAATTAAGTATTTTCATTTTCCCACCTCAGAAATCTATTTTTTTTTTCAATAAAAAAGGATTATTACCTTTTAAAAATAGTTTTATCGATTGCCAACCTCTAAGAACCAGTTATTTTTTAATAAATAACGTTTACCCACACATTAAAAATAGGTTTTGATGTTTCCCAACACTTAGAATTAAATATTTTCATTTTTCCACCTCAGAAATCTATGTTTTTTCATAAAAAGAGGATTTTTACCTTTTAAAAATAGTTTTATCGATTGCCAACCTCTCAGAACTAGTTAGTTTTAATAAATAACGTTTACCCACACATTACATATAGTTTTTGACGCTTCCTTACACTTAAAATTAAATATTTTCATTTTTCCATCTCATAAAACTATTTTTTTTCAACAAAAAAATTTTTACCTTTTAAAAATAGTTTTATCGATTGCCAACCTCTAAAAACTATTTATTTTTAATAAATTACGTTTACCCACACATTACAAATAGTTTTTGACGCTTCCCAACAATTAAAATTAAATATTTTCATTTCTCCACCTCAGAAATCTATGTTTTTTCATAAAAAGACGATTTTTACCCTTTAAAAATATTTTTATCGATTGCCAACCTTTAAGAAGTAGTTATTTTTAATAAATAACGTTTACCCACACATTACAAATAGTTTTTGACGCTTCCCTACACTTAAAATTAAATATTTTCATTTTTCCACCTCATAAAACTATTTTTTTTCAACAAAAAAAAATTTTTACCTTTTAAAAATAGTTTTATCGATTGCCAACCTCTAAAAACTAGTTATTTTTAATAAATAACGTTTACCCACACATTACAAAAAGTTTTTGACGTTTCCCAAAACTTAGAATTAAGTATTTTCATTTTCCCACCTCAGAAATCTATTTTTTTTTTGCAATAAAAAAGGATTATTACCTTTTAAAAATAGTTTTATCGATTGCCAACCTCTAAGAACCAGTTATTTTTTAATAAATAACGTTTACCCACACATTACAAATAGTTTTTGACGCCTTCCTACAATTAAAATTAAATATTTTCATTTCTCCGCCTCAGAAATCTATGTTTTTTCATAAAAAGAGGATTTTTACCCTTTAAAAATATTTTTATCGATTGCCAACCTTTAAGAAGTAGTTATTTTTAATAAATAACGTTAACCCACACATTACAAATAGTTTTTGACGCTTCCCTACACTTAATATTATATTTTTTAATTTTTTAAGGCATAAAACTATTTTTTTTCAATAAAAAACGATTTTGTTTTATCGATTGCCAACCTCTAAAAACTAGTTATTATTAATAAATAACGTTTAACCACACACTACAAATAATTTTTGACGCTTGCCTACACTTAAAATTAAATAATTTCACTTTAAACTATTTTTTTCAATAAAAAACGATTTTGTACCTTTTAAAAATAGTTTTATCGATTGCCAACCTCTAAGAACTAGTTAGTTTTAATAAATTTCGTTTACCCACACATTACATATAGTTTTTGACGCTTCCTTACACTTAAAATTAAATATTTTCATTTTTCCATCTCATAAAACTATTTTTTTTCAACAAAAAAATTTTTACCTTTTAAAAATAGTTTTATCGATTGCCAACCTCTAAAAACTATTTATTTTTAATAAATAACGCTTACCCACACATTACAAAAAGTTTTTGACGTTTCCCAAAACTTAGAATTAAATATTTTCATTTTTCCACCTCAGAAATCTATTGTTTTTTCAATAAAAAGGGATTTTTACCTTTTAAAAATAGTTTTATCGATTGCCAACCTCTAAGAACTAGTTATTTTTAATAACTAACGTTTACCCACACATTACAAATAGTTTTTTACGCTTCCTTACACTTAAAATTAAATATTTTCAATTTTCCACCTCAGAAATCTTTTTTATTTGAATAAAAAAGGATTTTTACCTTTTAAAAATAGTTTTATCGTTTGCCAACCTCTAAGAACTAGTAATTTTTAATAAATAACGTTTACCCACACATTACAAATAGTTTTTGACGCTTCCTTACACTTAAAATTAAATATTTTCAGTTTTCCACCTCATAAAACTATTTTTATTCAACAAAAAAGGATTTTTACCTTTTAAAAATAGTTTTATCGATTGTCAACCTCTAAGAACCAGTTATTTTTTAATAAATAACGTTTACCCACACATTACAAATAGTTTTTGACGCTTCCCTACACTTTAAATTAAATATTTTCATTTTTACATCTCATAAAACTATTTTTTTTCAATAAAAAAGGGATTTTACCTTTTAAAAATAGTTTTATCGATTGCCAACCTCTAAAAACTAGTTATTTTTAATAAATAACGTTTACCCACACATTACAAAAAGTTTTTGACGTTTCCCAAAACTTAGAATTAAGTATTTTCATTTTCCCACCTCAGAAATCTATTTTTTTTTTGCAATAAAAAAGGATTATTACCTTTTAAAAATAGTTTTATCGATTGCCAACCTCTAAGAACCAGTTATTTTTTAATAAATAACGTTTACCCACACATTACAAATAGTTTTTGACGCCTTCCTACAATTAAAATTAAATATTTTCATTTCTCCGCCTCAGAAATCTATGTTTTTTCATAAAAAGAGGATTTTTACCCTTTAAAAATATTTTTATCGATTGCCAACCTTTAAGAAGTAGTTATTTTTAATAAATAACGTTAACCCACACATTACAAATAGTTTTTGACGCTTCCCTACACTTAATATTATATTTTTTAATTTTTTAAGGCATAAAACTATTTTTTTTCAATAAAAAACGATTTTGTTTTATCGATTGCCAACCTCTAAAAACTAGTTATTATTAATAAATAACGTTTAACCACACACTACAAATAATTTTTGACGCTTGCCTACACTTAAAATTAAATAATTTCACTTTAAACTATTTTTTTCAATAAAAAACGATTTTGTACCTTTTAAAAATAGTTTTATCGATTGCCAACCTCTAAGAACTAGTTAGTTTTAATAAATTTCGTTTACCCACACATTACATATAGTTTTTGACGCTTCCTTACACTTAAAATTAAATATTTTCATTTTTCCATCTCATAAAACTATTTTTTTTCAACAAAAAAATTTTTACCTTTTAAAAATAGTTTTATCGATTGCCAACCTCTAAAAACTATTTATTTTTAATAAATAACGCTTACCCACACATTACAAAAAGTTTTTGACGTTTCCCAAAACTTAGAATTAAATATTTTCATTTTTCCACCTCAGAAATCTATTGTTTTTTCAATAAAAAGGGATTTTTACCTTTTAAAAATAGTTTTATCGATTGCCAACCTCTAAAAACTAGTTATTTTTAATAAAAAACGTTTACCCACACATAACAAATAGTTTTTGACGTTTCCCAACACTTAGAATTAAATATTTTCATTTTTCCACCTCAGAAATCTACTTTTTCTTTAAAAAAAAAAAAAATTGTACCTTTTAAAAATACTTTTATCGATTGCCAACCTCTAAGAACTAGTTAGTTTTAATAAATTTCGTTTACCCACACATTACAAATAGTTTTTGACGCTTCCTTACACTTAAAATTAAATATTTTCAGTTTTCCACCTCATAAAACTATTTTTATTCAACAAAAAAGGATTTTTACCTTTTAAAAATAGTTTTATCGATTGTCAACCTCTAAGAACCAGTTATTTTTTAATAAATAACGTTTACCCACACATTACAAATAGTTTTTGACGCTTCCCTACACTTAAAATTAAATATTTTCATTTTTACATCTCATAAAACTATTTTTTTTCAATAAAAAAGGGATTTTACCTTTTAAAAATAGTTTTATCAATTGCCAACCTCTAAAAACTAGTTATTTTTAATAAAAAACGTTTACCCACACATAACAAATAGTTTTTGACGTTTCCCAACACTTAGAAATCAATATTTTAATTTTTCCACCTCAGAAATCTATTTTTTCAATCAAAAAGGATTTTTACCTCTTAAAAATAGTTTAATCGATTGGCAACACCTAAAAATTAGTTATTTTTAATAAATAATGGTTACCCACACATTACAAATAGTTTTTGACGCTTCTTTACACTTAAAATTAAATATTTTTATTTTTCCACTTCATAAAACTATTTTTTTTCAACAAAAAAAAATGTTTACCTTTTAAAAATAGTTTTATCGATTGCCAACCTCTAAAAACTAGTTATTTTTAATAAATTACGTTTACCCACACATAACAAATAGTTTTTGACGTTTCCCAACACTTAGAATTAAATATTTTCATTTTTCCACCTCAGAAATCTACTTTTTCTTTAAAAAAAAAAAAATTGTACCTTTTAAAAATACTTTTATCGATTGCCAACCTCTAAAAATCAGTTATTTTCAATAAATAACGTTTACCCATAGTTCACAAAAAATTTTGACGCTTCCCTACACTTAAAATTATATATTTTCATTTTTCCACCTCACAAAACTATTTTTTTTTCCATAAAAAGCGATTTTGTACCTTTTAAAAATAGTTTTATCGATTGCTAACCTCTATTCATTTTTCCACCTCTTAAATCTATTTTTTTCTATAAAAAAGGATTTTTACCTTTTAAAAATAGTTTTATCAATTGCCAACCTCTAAAAACTAGTTGTTTTTAATAAATAACATTTACCCACACATTACAAATAGTTTTTGACGCTTCCCTACACTTAAAATTAAATATTTTCATTTGAAACTATTTTTTCAATAAAAAACGATTTTGTACCTTTTAAAAATAGTTTTATCGATTGCCAACCTCTAAGAACTAGTTAGTTTTAATAAATAACGTTTACCCACACATTACATATAGTTTTTGACGCTTCCCTACACTTAATATTATATTTTTTAATTTTTTAAGGCATAAAACTATTTTTTTTCAATAAAAAACGATTTTGTTTTATCGATTGCCAACCTCTTAAAACTAGTTATTATTAATAAATAACGTTTAACCACACACTACAAATAATTTTTGACGCTTGCCTACACTTAAAATTAAATAATTTCACTTTAAACTATTTTTTTCAATAAAAAACGATTTTGTACCTTTTAAAAATAGTTTTATCGATTGCCAACCTCTAAGAACTAGTTAGTTTTAATAAATAACGTTTACCCACACATTACATATAGTTTTTGACGCTTCCTTACACTTAAAATTAAATATTTTCATTTTTCCATCTCATAAAACTATTTTTTTTCAACAAAAAAATTTTTACCTTTTAAAAATAGTTTTATCGATTGCCAACCTCTAAAAACTATTTATTTTTAATAAATAATGCTTACCCACACATTACAAAAAGTTTTTGACGTTTCCCAAAACTTAGAATTAAATATTTTCATTTTTCCACCTCAGAAATCTATTGTTTTTTCAATAAAAAGGGATTTTTACCTTTTAAAAATAGTTTTATCGATTGCCAACCTCTAAGAACTAGTTATTTTTAATAACTAACGTTTACCCACACATTACAAATAGTTTTTTACGCTTCCTTACACTTAAAATTAAATATTTTCAATTTTCCACCTCAGAAATCTTTTTTATTTGAATAAAAAAGGATTTTTACCTTTTAAAAATACTTTTATCGATTGTCAACCTCTAAGAACCAGTTATTTTTTAATAAATAACGTTTACCCACACATTACAAATAGTTTTTGACGCTTCCCTACACTTAAAATTAAATATTTTCATTTTTACATCTCATAAAACTATTTTTTTTCAATAAAAAAGGGATTTTACCTTTTAAAAATAGTTTTATCAATTGCCAACCTCTAAAAACTAGTTATTTTTAATAAAAAACGTTTACCCACACATAACAAATAGTTTTTGACGTTTCCCAACACTTAGAAATCAATATTTTAATTTTTCCACCTCAGAAATCTATTTTTTCAATCAAAAAGGATTTTTACCTCTTAAAAATAGTTTAATCGATTGGCAACACCTAAAAATTAGTTATTTTTAATAAATAATGGTTACCCACACATTACAAATAGTTTTTGACGCTTCTTTACACTTAAAATTAAATATTTTTATTTTTCCACTTCATAAAACTATTTTTTTTCAACAAAAAAAAATGTTTACCTTTTAAAAATAGTTTTATCGATTGCCAACCTCTAAAAACTAGTTATTTTTAATAAATTACGTTTACCCACACATTACAAATAGTTTTTGACGTTTCCCAACACTTAGAATTAAATATTTTCATTTTTCCACCTCAGAAATCTACTTTTTCTTTAAAAAAAAAAAAAATTGTACCTTTTAAAAATACTTTTATCGATTGCCAACCTCTAAAAATCAGTTATTTTCAATAAATAACGTTTACCCATAGTTCACAAAAAATTTTGACGCTTCCCTACACTTAAAATTATATATTTTCATTTTTCCACCTCACAAAACTATTTTTTTTTCCATAAAAAGCGATTTTGTACCTTTTAAAAATAGTTTTATCGATTGCTAACCTCTATTCATTTTTCCACCTCTTAAATCTATTTTTTTCTATAAAAAAGGATTTTTACCTTTTAAAAATAGTTTTATCAATTGCCAACCTCTAAAAACTAGTTGTTTTTAATAAATAACATTTACCCACACATTACAAATAGTTTTTGACGCTTCCCTACACTTAAAATTAAATATTTTCATTTGAAACTATTTTTTCAATAAAAAACGATTTTGTACCTTTTAAAAATAGTTTTATCGATTGCCAACCTCTAAGAACTAGTTAGTTTTAATAAATAACGTTTACCCACACATTACATATAGTTTTTGACGCTTCCCTACACTTAATATTATATTTTTTAATTTTTTAAGGCATAAAACTATTTTTTTTCAATAAAAAACGATTTTGTTTTATCGATTGCCAACCTCTTAAAACTAGTTATTATTAATAAATAACGTTTAACCACACACTACAAATAATTTTTGACGCTTGCCTACACTTAAAATTAAATAATTTCACTTTAAACTATTTTTTTCAATAAAAAACGATTTTGTACCTTTTAAAAATAGTTTTATCGATTGCCAACCTCTAAGAACTAGTTAGTTTTAATAAATAACGTTTACCCACACATTACATATAGTTTTTGACGCTTCCTTACACTTAAAATTAAATATTTTCATTTTTCCATCTCATAAAACTATTTTTTTTCAACAAAAAAATTTTTACCTTTTAAAAATAGTTTTATCGATTGCCAACCTCTAAAAACTATTTATTTTTAATAAATAATGCTTACCCACACATTACAAAAAGTTTTTGACGTTTCCCAAAACTTAGAATTAAATATTTTCATTTTTCCACCTCAGAAATCTATTGTTTTTTCAATAAAAAGGGATTTTTACCTTTTAAAAATAGTTTTATCGATTGCCAACCTCTAAGAACTAGTTATTTTTAATAACTAACGTTTACCCACACATTACAAATAGTTTTTTACGCTTCCTTACACTTAAAATTAAATATTTTCAATTTTCCACCTCAGAAATCTTTTTTATTTGAATAAAAAAGGATTTTTACCTTTTAAAAATAGTTTTATCGTTTGCCAACCTCTAAGAACTAGTAGTTTTTAATAAATAACGTTTACCCACACATTACAAATAGTTTTTGACGCTTCCTTACACTTAAAATTAAATATTTTCAGTTTTCCACCTCATAAAACTATTTTTATTCAACAAAAAAGGATTTTTACCTTTTAAAAATAGTTTTATCGATTGTCAACCTCTAAGAACCAGTTATTTTTAATAAAAAACGTTTACCCACACATAACAAATAGTTTTTGACGTTTCCCAACACTTAGAATTAAATATTTTAATTTTTCCACCTCAGAAATCTATTTTTTCAATCAAAAAGGATTTTTACCTCTTAAAAATAGTTTAATCGATTGACAACACCTAAAAATTAGTTATTTTTAATAAATAATGGTTACCCACACATTACAAATAATTTTTGACGCTTCTTTACACTTAAAATTAAATATTTTTATTTTTCCACTTCATAAAACTATTTTTTTTCAACAAAAAAAAATGTTTACCTTTTAAAAATAGTTTTATCGATTGCCAACCTCTAAAAACTAGTTATTTTTAATAAATTACGTTTACCCACACATTACAAATAGTTTTTGACGTTTCCCAACACTTAGAATTAAATATTTTCATTTTTTCACCTCAGAAATCTACTTTTTCTTTAAAAAAAAAAAAATTGTACCTTTTAAAAATACTTTTATCGATTGCCAACCTCTAAAAATCAGTTATTTTCAATAAATAACGTTTACCCATAGTTCACAAAAAATTTTGACGCTTCCCTACACTTAAAATTATATATTTTCATTTTTCCACCTCACAAAACTATTTTTTTTTCCATAAAAAGCGATTTTGTACCTTTTAAAAATAGTTTTATCGATTGCTAACCTCTATTCATTTTTCCACCTCTTAAATCTATTTTTTTCTATAAAAAAGGTTTTTACCTTTTAAAAATAGTTTTATCAATTGCCAACCTCTAAAAACTAGTTGTTTTTAATAAATAACATTTACCCACACATTACAAATAGTTTTTGACGCTTCCCTACACTTAAAATTAAATATTTTCATTTGAAACTATTTTTTCAATAAAAAACGATTTTGTACCTTTTAAAAATAGTTTTATCGATTGCCAACCTCTAAGAACTAGTTAGTCTTAATAAATAACGTTTACCCACACCTAACATATAGTTTTTGACGCTTCCTTACACTTAAAATTATATATTTTCATTTTTCCACCTCATAAAACTATTTTTTTTCAACAAAAAAATTTTTACCTTTTAAAAATAGTTTTATCGATTGCCAACCTCTAAAAACTAATTATTTTTAATAAATAACGTTTACCCACACATTACAAATAGGTTTTGACGTTTCCCAACACTTAGAATTAAATATTTTCATTTTTCCACCTCAGAAATCTATGTTTTTTCATAAAAAGAGGATTTTTACCTTTTAAAAATATTTTTATCGATTGCCAACCTTTAAGAAGTAGTTATTTTTAATAAATAACGTTTACCCACACATTACAAATAGTTTTTGACGCTTCCCTACACTTAAAATTAAAAATTTTCATTTTTCCACCTCATAAAACTATTTTTTTTTCAATAAAAAAGGATTTTGTACCTTTTAAAACTAGTTTTATCGATTGCCAACCTCTAAGAAATAGTTATTTTTAATAAATAACGTTTAACCACACATTACAAATAGTTTTTGACGCTTGCCTACACTTAAAATTAAATATTTTCATTTTAAACTATTTTTTTCAATAAAAAACGATTTTGTACCTTTTAAAAATAGTTTTATCGATTGCCAACCTCTAAGAACTAGTTAGTTTTAATAAATAACGTTTACCCACACATTACATATAGTTTTTGACGCTTCCTTACACTTAAAATTAAATATTTTCATTTTTCCACCTCACAAAACTATTTTTTTTCAACAAAAAAAAATGTTTACCTTTTAAAAATAGTTTTATCGATTGCCAACCTCTAAAAACTAGTTATTTTTTTTAAATAACGTTTACCCACACATTACAAAAAGTTTTTGACGTTACCCAAAACTTAGAATTAAATATTTTCATTTTTCCACCTCAGAAATCTATTTTTTTTTTCAATAAAAAAGGATTTTTACCTTTTAAAAATAGTTTTATCGATTGCCAACCTCTAAGAACCAGTTATTTTTTAATAAATAACGTTTACCCACACATTAAAAATAGTTTTTGACGCTTCCCTACAATTAAAAGTAAATCTTTTCATTTCTCCACCTCATAAAACTATTTTTTTCAATAAAAAGCGATTTTGTACCTTTTAAAAATATTTTTTTTCAATTAAATACGATTTTGTACCTTTTAAAAATATTTTTATCGATTGCCAACCTCTAAGAACTAGTAAGTCTTAATAAATAACGTTTACCCACACCTAACATATAGTTTTTGACGCTTCCTTACACTTAAAATTAAAAATTTTCATTTTTCCACCTCATAAAACTATTTTTTTTCAACAAAAAAATTTTTACCTTTTAAAAATAGTTTTATCGATTGCCAACCTCTAAAAACTAATTATTTTTAATAAATAACGTTTACCCACACATTACAAATAGGTTTTGACGCTTCCCTACACTTAATATTTAAATATTTTCATTTGAAACTATTTTTTCAATAAAAAACGATTTTGTACCTTTTAAAAATAGTTTTATCGATTGCCAACCTCTAAGAACTAGTTAGTCTTAATAAATAACGTTTACCCACACCTAACATATAGTTTTTGACGCTTCCTTACACTTAAACTTATATATTTTCATTTTTCCACCACATAAAACTATTTTTTTTCAACAAAAAAATTTTTACCTTTTAAAAATAGTTTTATCGATTGCCAACCTCTAAAAACTAATT
Source organism: Drosophila orena (assembly GCA_005876975.1). Classification (NCBI taxonomy): domain Eukaryota; kingdom Metazoa; phylum Arthropoda; class Insecta; order Diptera; family Drosophilidae; genus Drosophila; species Drosophila orena. The sequence continues at coordinate 12,584 of VCKV01000236.1, read as the reverse complement.
ATTTTTAATAAATAACGTTTACCCACACATTACAAATAGGTTTTGACGTTTCCCAGCACTTAGAATTAAATATTTTCATTTTTCCACCTCAGAAATCTATGTTTTTTCATAAAAAGAGGATTTTTACCTTTTAAAAATAATTTTATCGATTGCCAACCTTTAAGAAGTAGTTATTTTTAATAAATAACGTTTACCCACACATTACAAATAGTTTTTGACGCTTCCCTACACTTAAAATTAAAAATTTTCATTTTTCCACCTCATTAAACTATTTTTTTTTCAATAAAAAGGATTTTTACCTTTTAAAAATAGTTTTATCGATTGCCAACCTCTAAAACCTAGTTATTTTTAATAAATAACGTTACCCACACATTACAAATAGTTTTTGACGCTTCCCTACACTTAATATTATATTTTTTATTTTTTTACTGGATAAAACTATTTTTTTTCAATAAAAAACGATTTTGTACCTTTTAAAACTAGTTTTATCGATTGCCAACCTCTAAGAAATAGTTATTTTTAATAAATAACGTTTACCCACACATTACATATAGTTTTTGACGCTTCCTTACACTTAAAATTAAAAATTTTCATTTTTCCACCTCATAAAACTATTTTTTTTTCAATAAAAAAGGATTTTTACCTTTTAAAAATATTTTTATCGATTGCCAACCTTTAAGAAGTAGTTATTTTTAATAAATAACGTTTAACCACACATTACAAATAGTTTTTGACGCTTGCCTACACATAAAATTATATATTTTCATTTTAAACTATTTTTTTCAATAAAAAACGATTTTGTACCTTTTAAAAATAGTTTTATCGATTGCCAACCTCTAAGAACTAGTTAGTTTTAATAAATAACGTTTACCCACACATTACATATAGTTTTTGACGCTTCCTTACACTTAAACTTAAATATTTTCATTTTTCCACCTCACAAAACTATTTTTTTTCAACAAAAAAAAATGTTTACCTTTTAAAAATAGTTTTATCGATTGCCAACCTCTAAAAACTAGTTATTTTTTTTAAATAACGTTTACCCACACATTACAAAAAGTTTTTGACGTTACCCAAAACTTAGAATTAAATATTTTCATTTTTCCACCTCAGAAATCTATTTTTTTTCCAATAAAAAAGGATTTTTACCTTTTAAAAATAGTTTTATCGATTGCCAACCTCTAAGAACCAGTTATTTTTTAATAAATAACGTTTACCCACACATTAAAAATAGTTTTTGACGCTTCCCTACAATTAAAAGTAAATCTTTTCATTTCTCCACCTCATAAAACTATTTTTTTCAATAAAAAGCGATTTTGTACCTTTTAAAAATATTTTTTTTCAATTAAATACGATTTTGTACCTTTTAAAAATAGTTTTATCGATTGCCAACCTCTAAGAACTAGTAAGTCTTAATAAATAACGTTTACCCACACCTAACATATAGTTTTTGACGCTTCCTTACACTTAAAATTATATATTTTCATTTTTCCACCTCATAAATCTATTTTTTTTCAACAAAAAAATTTTTACCTTTTAAAAATAGTTTTATCGATTGCCAACCTCTAAAAACTAATTATTTTTAATAAATAACGTTTACCCACACATTACAAATAGGTTTTGACGTTTCCCAACACTTAGAATTAAATATTTTCATTTTTCCACCTCAGAAATCTATGTTTTTTCATAAAAAGAGGATTTTTACCTTTTAAAAATATTTTTATCGATTGCCAACCTTTAAGAAGTAGTTATTTTTAATAAATAACGTTTACCCACACATTACAAATAGTTTTTGACGCTTCCCTACACTTAAAATTAAATATTTTCATTTTTCCACCTCATAAAACTATTTTTTTTTCAATAAAAAAGGATTTTTACCTTTTAAAAATAGTTTTATCGATTGCCAACCTCTAAAAACTAGTTATTTTTAATAAATAACGTTTACCCACACATTACAAATAGTTTTTGACGCTTCCCTACACTTAATATTATATTTTTTAATTTTTTACCGCATAAAACTATTTTTTTCAATAAAAAATGATTTTGTACCTTTTAAAACTAGTTTTATCGATTGCCAACCTCTAAGAACTAGTTATTTTTAATAAATAACGTTTACCCACACATTACATATAGTTTTTGACGCTTCCTTACACTTAAAATTAAAAATTTTCATTTTTCCACCTCATAAAACTATTTTTTTTTCAATAAAAAAGGATTTTTACCTTTTAAAAATATTTTTATCGATTGCCAACCTTTAAGAAGTAGTTATTTTTAATAAATAACGTTTAACCACACATTACAAATAGTTTTTGACGCTTGCCTACACATAAAATTATATATTTTCATTTTAAACTATTTTTTTCAATAAAAAACGATTTTGTACCTTTTAAAAATAGTTTTATCGATTGCCAACCTCTAAGAACTAGTTAGTTTTAATAAATAACGTTTACCCACACATTACATATAGTTTTTGACGCTTCCTTACACTTAAACTTAAATATTTTCATTTTTCCACCTCACAAAACTATTTTTTTTCAACAAAAAAAAAATGTTTACCTTTTAAAAATAGTTTTATCGATTGCCAACCTCTAAAAACTAGTTATTTTTTTTAAATAACGTTTACCCACACATTACAAAAAGTTTTTGACGTTACCCAAAACTTAGAATTAAATATTTTCATTTTTCCACCTCAGAAATCTATTTTTTTTCCAATAAAAAAGGATTTTTACCTTTTAAAAATAGTTTTATCGATTGCCAACCTCTAAGAACCAGTTATTTTTTAATAAATAACGTTTACCCACACATTAAAAATAGTTTTTGACGCTTCCCTACAATTAAAAGTAAATCTTTTCATTTCTCCACCTCATAAAACTATTTTTTTCAATAAAAAGCGATTTTGTACCTTTTAAAAATATTTTTTTTCAATTAAATACGATTTTGTACCTTTTAAAAATAGTTTTATCGATTGCCAACCTCTAAGAACTAGTAAGTCTTAATAAATAACGTTTACCCACACCTAACATATAGTTTTTGACGCTTCCTTACACTTAAAATTATATATTTTCATTTTTCCACCTCATAAATCTATTTTTTTTCAACAAAAAAATTTTTACCTTTTAAAAATAGTTTTATCGATTGCCAACCTCTAAAAACTAATTATTTTTAATAAATAACGTTTACCCACACATTACAAATAGGTTTTGACGTTTCCCAACACTTAGAATTAAATATTTTCATTTTTCCACCTCAGAAATCTATGTTTTTTCATAAAAAGAGGATTTTTACCTTTTAAAAATATTTTTATCGATTGCCAACCTTTAAGAAGTAGTTATTTTTAATAAATAACGTTTACCCACACATTACAAATAGTTTTTGACGCTTCCCTACACTTAAAATTAAAAATTTTCATTTTTCCACCTCATAAAACTATTTTTTTTTCAATAAAAAAGGATTTTTACCTTTTAAAAATAGTTTTATCGATTGCCAACCTCTAAAAACTAGTTATTTTTAATAAATAACGTTACCCACACATTACAAATAGTTTTTGACGCTTCCCTACACTTAATATTATATTTTTTATTTTTTACTGGATAAAACTATTTTTCTCAATAAAAAACGATTTTGTACCTTTTAAAACTAGTTTTATCGATTGCCAACCTCTAAGAAATAGTTATTTTTAATAAATAACGTTTACCCACACATTACATATAGTTTTTGACGCTTCCTTACACTTAAAATTAAAAATTTTCATTTTTCCACCTCATAAAACTATTTTTTTTTCAATAAAAAAGGATTTTTACCTTTTAAAAATATTTTTATCGATTGCCAACCTTTAAGAAGTAGTTATTTTTAATAAATAACGTTTAACCACACATTACAAATAGTTTTTGACGCTTGCCTACACATAAAATTATATATTTTCATTTTAAACTATTTTTTTCAATAAAAAACGATTTTGTACCTTTTAAAAATAGTTTTATCGCTTGCCAACCTCTAAGAACTATTTAGTTTTAATAAATAACGTTTACCCACATATTACATATAGTTTTTGACGCTTCCTTACACTTAAAATTAAATATTTTCATTTTTCCACCTCACAAAACTATTTTTTTTCAACAAAAAAAAATGTTTACCTTTTAAAAATAGTTTTATCGATTGCCAACCTCTAAAAACTAGTTATTTTTTTAAATAACGTTTACCCACACATTACAAAAAGTTTTTGACGTTACCCAAAACTTAGAATTAATATTTTCATTTTTCCACCTCAGAAATCTATTTTTTTTCAATAAAAAAGGATTTTTACCTTTTAAAAATAGTTTTATCGATTGCCCACCTCTAAGAACCAGTTATTTTTTAATAAATAACGTTTACCCACACATTAAAAATAGTTTTTGACGCTTCCCTACAATTAAAAGTAAATCTTTTCATTTCTCCACCTCATAAAACTATTTTTTTCAATAAAAAGCGATTTTGTACCTTTTAAAAATATTTTTTTTCAATTAAATACGATTTTGTACCTTTTAAAAATAGTTTTATCGATTTCCAACCTCTAAGAACTAGTTAGTCTTAATAAATAACGTTTACCCACACCTAACATATAGTTTTTGACGCTTCCTTACACTTAAAATTATATATTTTCATTTTTCCACCTCATAAAACTATTTTTTTTCAACAAAAAAATTTTTACCTTTTAAAAATAGTTTTATCGATTGCCAACCTCTAAAAACTAATTATTTTTAATAAATAACGTTTACCCACACATTACAAATAGGTTTTGACGTTTCCCAACACTTAGAATTAAATATTTTCATTTTTCCACCTCAGAAATCTATGTTTTTTCATAAAAAGAGGATTTTTACCTTTTAAAAATATTTTTATCGATTGCCAACCTTTAAGAAGTAGTTATTTTTAATAAATAACGTTTACCCACACATTACAAATAGTTTTTGACGCTTCCCTACACTTAAAATTAAAAATTTTCATTTTTCCACCTCATAAAACTATTTTTTTTTCAATAAAAAAGGATTTTTTCCTTTTAAAAATAGTTTTATCGATTGCCAACCTCTAAAAACTAGTTATTTTTAATAAATAACGTTACCCACACATTACAAATAGTTTTTGACGCTTCCCTACACTTAATATTATATTTTTTATTTTTTTCTGGATAAAACTATTTTTTTTCAATAAAAAACGATTTTGTACCTTTTAAAACTAGTTTTATCGATTGCCAACCTCTAAGAAATAGTTATTTTTAATAAATAACGTTTACCCACACATTACATATAGTTTTTGAAGCTTCCTTACACTTAAAATTAAAAATTTTCATTTTTCCACCTCATAAAACTATTTTTTTTTCAATAAAAAAAGATTTTTACCTTTTAAAAATATTTTAATCGATTGCCAACCTTTAAGAAGTAGTTATTTTTAATAAATAACGTTTAACCACACATTACAAATAGTTTTTGACGCTTGCCTACACATAAAATTATAAATTTTCATTTAAACTATTTTTTTCAATAAAAAACGATTTTGTACCTTTTAAAAATAGTTTTATCGATTGCCAACCTCTAAGAACTATTTAGTTTTAATAAATAACGTTTACCCACATATTACATATAGTTTTTGACGCTTCCTTACACTTAAAATTAAATATTTTCATTTTTCCACCTCACAAAACTATTTTTTTTCAACAAAAAAAAATGTTTACCTTTTAAAAATAGTTTTATCGATTGCCAACCTCTAAAAACTAGTTATTTTTTTTAAATAACGTTTACCCACACATTACAAAAAGTTTTTGACGTTACCCAAAACTTAGAATTAAATATTTTCATTTTTCCACCTCAGAAATCTATTTTTTTTTCAATAAAAAAGGATTTTTACCTTTTAAAAATAGTTTTATCGATTGCCAACCTCTAAGAACCAGTTATTTTTTAATAAATAACGTTTACCCACACATTAAAAATAGTTTTTGACGCTTCCCTACAATTAAAAGTAAATCTTTTCATTTCTCCACCTCATAAAACTATTTTTTTCAATAAAAAGCGATTTTGTACCTTTTAAAAATATTTTTTTTCAATTAAATACGATTTTGTACCTTTTAAAAATAGTTTTATCGATTGCCAACCTCTAAGAACTAGTTAGTCTTAATAAATAACGTTTACCCACACCTAACATATAGTTTTTGACGCTTCCTTACACTTAAAATTATATATTTTCATTTTTCCACCTCATAAAACTATTTTTTTTCAACAAAAAAATTTTTACCTTTTAAAAATAGTTTTATCGATTGCCAACCTCTAAAAACTAATTATTTTTAATAAATAACGTTTACCCACACATTACAAATAGGTTTTGACGTTTCCCAACACTTAGAATTAAATATTTTCATTTTTCCACCTCAGAAATCTATGTTTTTTCATAAAAAGAGGATTTTTACCTTTTAAAAATATTTTTATCGATTGCCAACCTTTAAGAAGTAGTTATTTTTAATAAATAACGTTTACCCACACATTACAAATAGTTTTTGACGCTTCCCTACACTTAAAATTAAAAATTTTCATTTTTCCACCTCATAAAACTATTTTTTTTTCAATAAAAAAGGATTTTTACCTTTTAAAAATAGTTTTATCGATTGCCAACCTCTAAAAACTAGTTATTTTTAATAAATAACGTTACCCACACATTACAAATAGTTTTTGACGCTTCCCTACACTTAATATTATATTTTTTATTTTTTTCTGGATAAAACTATTTTTTTTCAATAAAAAACGATTTTGTACCTTTTAAAACTAGTTTTATCGATTGCCAACCTCTAAGAAATAGTTATTTTTAATAAATAACGTTTACCCACACATTACATATAGTTTTTGAAGCTTCCTTACACTTAAAATTAAAAATTTTCATTTTTCCACCTCATAAAACTATTTTTTTTCAATAAAAAAAGATTTTTACCTTTTAAAAATATTTTTATCGATTGCCAACCTTTAAGAAGTAGTTATTTTTAATAAATAACGTTTAACCACACATTACAAATAGTTTTTGACGCTTGCCTACACATAAAATTATAAATTTTCATTTAAACTATTTTTTTCAATAAAAAACGATTTTGTACCTTTTAAAACTAGTTTTATCGATTGCCAACCTCTAAGAAATAGTTATTTTTAATAAATAACGTTTACCCACACATTACATATAGTTTTTGACGCTTCCTTACACTTAAAATTAAAAATTTTCATTTTTCCACCTCATAAAACTATTTTTTTTTTTCAATAAAAAAAGATTTTTACCTTTTAAAAATATTTTTATCGATTGCCAACCTTTAAGAAGTAGTTATTTTTAATAAAAAACGTTTAACCACATATTACAAATAGTTTTTAACGCTTGCCTACACATAAAATTATATATTTTCATTTAAACTATTTTTTTCAATAAAAAACGATTTTGTACCTTTTAAAAATAGTTTTATCGATTGCCAACCTCTCAGAACTAGTTAGTTTTAATAAATAACGTTTACCCACACATTACATATAGTTTTTGACGCTTCCTTACACTTAAAATTAAATATTTTCATTTTTCCACCTCACAAAACTATTTTTTTTCAACAAAAAAAAATGTTTACCTTTTAAAAATAGTTTTATCGATTGCCAACCTCTAAAAGCTAGTTATTTTTTTTAAATAACGTTTACCCACACATTACAAAAAGTTTTTGACGTTACCCAAAACTTAGAATGAATTATTTTCATTTTTCCACCTCAGAAATCTATTTTTTTTTCAATAAAAAAGGATTTTTACCTTTTAAAAATAGTTTTATCGATTGCCAACCTCTAAGAACCAGTTATTTTTTAATAAATAACGTTTACCCACACATTAAAAATAGTTTTTGACGCTTCCCTACAATTAAAAGTAAATCTTTTCATTTCTCCACCTCATAAAACTATTTTTTTCAATAAAAAGCGATTTTGTACCTTTTAAAAATATTTTTTTTCAATTAAATACGATTTTGTACCTTATAAAAATATTTTTATCGATTGCCAACCTCTAAAAACTAGTTATTTTTAATGAATAACGTTTACCCACACATTACAAATAGGTTTTGCCGTTTCCCAACACTTAGAATTAAATATTTTCATATTTCCACCTCAGAAATTTATGTTTTTTCATAAAAAGAGGATTTTTACCTTTTAAAAATATTTTTATCGATTGCCAACCTTTAAGAACTAGTTATTTTTAATAAATAACATTTACCCACACATTTTAAATAGTTTTTGACGCTTCCCTACACTTAAAATTAAATATTTTCATTTTTACATCTCATAAAACTATTTTTTTGCAATAAAAAAGGATTTTTACCTTTTAAAAATAGTTTTATCAATTGCCACCGTCTAAAAACTAGTTATTTTTAATACATAACGTTTACCCACACATTACAAATAGTTTTTGACGATTCCATACAACTAAAATTAAATATTTTCATTTAAGAACTATTTTGTTCAATAAAAAACATTACCTTTTAAAAATAGTTATATCGATTGCCAACCTCTAAGAACTAGTTATTTTTAATAAATAACGTTAACCCACACATTACAAATAGTTTTTGACGCTTCTTTACACTTAAAATTAAATATTTTTATTTTTCCACTTCATAAAACTATTTTTCTTCAACAAAAAAAAATGTTTACCTTTTAAAAATAGTTTTATCGATTGCCAACCTCTAAAAACTAGTTATTTTTAAGAAATTACGTTTACCCACACATTACAAATAGTTTTTGACGTTTCCCAACACTTAGAATTAAATATTTTCATTTTTCCACCTCAGAAATCTACTTTTTCTTTAAAAAAAAAAAAAATTGTACCTTTTAAAAATACTTTTATCGATTGCCAACCTCTAAAAATCAGTTATTTTCAATAAATAACGTTTACCCATAGTTCACAAAAAATTTTGACGCTTCCCTACACTTAAAATTATATATTTTCATTTTTCCACCTCACAAAACTATTTTTTTTTTCCATAAAAAGCGATTTTGTACCTTTTAAAAATAGTTTTATCGATTGCTAACCTCTATTCATTTTTCCACCTCTTAAATCTATTTTTTTCTATAAAAAAGGATTTTTACCTTTTAAAAATATTTTTATCGATTGCCCACCTTTAAGAAGTAGTTATTTTTAATAAATAACGTTTACCCACACATTACAAATAGTTTTTGACGCTTCCCTACACTTAAAATTAAATATTTTAATTTTTCCACCTCATAAAACTATTTTTTTTCCAATAAAAAAGGATTTTTACCTTTTAAAAATATTTTTATCGATTGCCAACCTCTAAGAACTAGTCATTTTTAATAAATAATGTTTACCCACACATTACAAATAGTTTTTGACGCATCCCTACACTTAAAATTAAATATTTTCATATTTCCACCTCATAAAACAATTTTTTTTTCAATAAAAAAGGATTTTTACCTTTTAAAAATAGTTTTATCGATTGCCAAACTTTAAAAACTAGTTATTTTTAATGAATAAAGTTTACCCACACATTACAAATAGGTTTTGACGTTTCCCAACACTTAGAATTAAATATTTTCATATTTCCACCTCAGAAATTTATGTTTTTTCATAAAAAGAGGATTTTTACCTTTTAAAAATATTTTTATCGATTGCCAACCTTTAAGAAGTAGTTATTTTTAATAAATAACGTTTACCCACACATTACAAATAGTTTTTAACGCTACCCTACACTTAAAATTAAATATTTTCATTTTTCCACCTCATAAAACTATTTTTTTTCAATAAAAAAGGATTTTTACCTTTTAAAAATAGTTTTATCGATTGCCAAACTCTAAAAACTAGTTATTTTTAATAAATAACGTTTACCCACACATTACAAATCGTTTTTGACGCTTCCCTACACATAAAATTAAATATTTTCATTTTACCACTGCATAAAACTATTTTTTTCAATAAAAAACTATTTTTTACCTTTTAAAACTAGTTTTATCGATTGCCAACCTCTAAAAACTAGTTATTTTTAATAAATAACGTTTAACCAACATTAGAAATAGTTTTTGACGCTTGCCTACCCTTAAAATTAAATATTTTCATTTTAAACTATTTTTTTCAATAAATAACGATTTTTTACCTTTTAAAAATAGTTTTATCGATTGCCAACCTCTAAGAACTTGTTAGTTTTAATAAATAACGTTTACCCACACATTACATATAGTTTTTGACGCTTCCTTACACTTAAAATTAAATATTTTCATTTTTCCACCTCATAAAACTATTTTTTTTCAACAAAAAAAAATGTTTACCTTTTAAAAATAGTTTTATCGATTGCCAAACTCTAAAAACTAGTTATTTTTAATAAATAACGTTTACCCACACATTACAAATCGTTTTTGACGCTTCCCTACACTTAGAATTAAATATTTTCATTTTACCACTGCATAAGACTATTTTTTTCAATAAAAAACTATTTTTTACCTTTTAAAACTAGTTTTATCGATTGCCAACCTCTAAAAACTAGTTATTTTTAATAAATAACGTTTAACCAACATTACAAAAAGTTTTTGACGTTTCCCAAAACTTAGAATTAAATATTTTCATTTTTCCACCTCAGAAATCTATTTTTTTTTTTCAATAAAAAAGGATTTTTACGTTTTAAAAATAGTTTTATCGATTGCCAACTTTTAAGAACCAGTTATTTTTTAATAAATAACGTTTACCCACACATTACAAATAGTTTTTGACGCTTCCCTACAATTAAAATTAAATATTTTCATTTCTCCACCTCATAAAACTATTTTTTTTAATAAAACACGATTTTGTACCTTTTAAAAATATTTTTTTTCAATTAAGAACGATTTTGTACCTTTTAAAAATAGTTTTATCGATTGCCAACCTCTAAAAACTAGTTATTTTTAATAAATAACGTTTACCCACACATTACAAATAGTTTTTGACGTTTCCGAAAACTTAGAATTAAATATTTTCATTTCTCCACCTCAGAAATATATGTTTTTTCATAAAAAGAGGATTTTTACCTTTTAAAAATATTTTTATCGTTTGCCAACCTTTAAGAACTAGTTAGTTTTAATAAATAACGTTTACCCACACATTACATATAGTTTTTGACGCTTCCTTACACTTAAAATTAAATATTTTCATTTTTCCACCTCATAAAACTATTTTTTTTCAACAAAAGAAAATGTTTACCTTTTAAAAATAGTTTTATCGATTGCCAACCTCTAAAAACTAGTTATTTTTAATAAATTCCGTTTACCCACACATTACAAAAAGTATTTGACGTTTCCCAAAACTTAGAATTAAATATTTTCATTTTTCCACCTCAGAAATCTATTTTTTTTTTTCAATAAAAAAGGATTTTTACGTTTTAAAAATAGTTTTATCGATTGCCAACTTTTAAGAACCAGTTATTTTTTAATAAATAACGTTTACCCACACATTACAAATAGTTTTTGACGCTTCCCTACAATTAAAATTAAATATTTTCATTTCTCCACCTCATAAAACTATTTTTTTTAATAAAAAACGATTTTGTACCTTTTAAAAATATTTTTTTTTCAATTTGTACCTTTTAAAAATAGTTTTATCGATTGCCAACCTCTAAAAACTAGTTATTTTTAATAAATAACGTTTACCCACACATTACAAATAGTTTTTGACGTTTCCGAAAACTTAGAATTAAATATTTTCATTTCTCCACCTCAGAAATATATGTTTTTTCATAAAAAGAGGATTTTTACCTTTTAAAAATATTTTTATCGTTTGCCAACCTTTAAGAACTAGTTATTTTTAATAAAAAAAACGTTAACCCACACATTACAAATAGTTTTTGACGCTTCCCTACACTTAAAATTAAATATTTTCATTTTTCCACCTCATAAAACTATTTTTTTTCAACAAAAAAAAATGTGTACCTTAAAAATAGTTTTATCGATTGCCAACCTCTAAAAACTAGTTATTTTTAATAAATAACGTTACCCACACATTACAAATAGGTTTTGACGTTTCCCAACACTTAAAATTAAATATTTTCATTTTTCCACCTCAGAAATCTATGTTTTTTCATAAAAAGAGGATTTTTACCTTTAAAAAAAAATGTTTATCGATTGCCAACCTTTAAGAAGTAGTTATTTTAATAAATAACGTTTACCCACACATTACAAATAGTTTTTGACGCTTCCCTACACTTAAAATTAAATATTTTAATTTTTCCACCTCATAAAACTATTTTTTTTCAATAAAAAAGGATTTTTACCTTTTAAAAATAGTTTTATCAATTGCCAACGTCTAAAAACTAGTTATTTTTAATACATAACGTTTACCCACACATTTCAAATAGTTTTTGACGATTCCATACAACTAAAATTAAATATTTTCATTTTAAGCTATTTTTTTCAATAAAAAACGATACCTTTTAAAAATAGTTATATCGATTGCCAACCTCTAAGAACTAGTTATTTTTAATAAATAACGTTTACCCACACATTACATATAGTTTTTAACGCTTCCTTACACTTAAAATTAAATATTTTTATTTTTCCACCTCATAAAACTATTTTTTT
>VCKV01000235.1:0-57555 GCA_005876975.1 Drosophila orena | reverse complement strand
TTTTTGTCGTTTCCCTACACTTAAAACTAAATATTTTGTTTTTTCCACCTCATAAAACTTTTTTTTTCAATAAAAAACAATTTTCTACGTTTTAAAACTAGTTTTATCGATTGCCAACCTCTACAAACTAATTTATTTTAATAAAAAACGTTTGCCCACACATTAAAAATAGCTTTTGACGTTTCCCCACACTTAAAACTAAAAATTTAATTTTTCCACCTCATAAAACTATTTTTTTAATAAAAAACGATTTAGTACCTTTTTAAAATATATTTATCGAGTGCCAACCTCTAAAACTAATTCGTTTTAATAAAAACGTTTGCTCACACATTAAAATTAGTTATTGACATTTTCCTGCACTTAAAACTAAATATTTTCATTTTTCCACCTCATAAAACTATTTTTTCAATAAAAAACGATTTTTTAACTTTTAAAAATAGGTTTATCGATTGCCAACCTCTTAAAACCAATTATTTTTAATAAAAAATGTTTGCCCACACATAAAAATTAGTTTTTGAAGTTTTCCTGCACTTAAAACTAAATATTTTCATTTTTCCACCTCATAAAACTATTTTTTCAATAAAAAACGATTTAGTACGTTTTAAATTAGTTTTATCGATTGCCAGCCTCTAAAAACTAATTCTTTTTAATAAAAAACGTTTACCCACACATTAACATTAGTTTTTGACGTTTTCCTGCACTTCAAACTAAATATTTTCATTTTACCACCTCATAAAAATATTTTTTTCAATAAAAAACCATTTTGTACCTCTGAAAACTTATATTTTTAATCAAAAACGTTTGCCCACACATTGAAAATATTTTTTGAGATTCCTTACACTTTAAATTAAATATTTTCATTTTTTTACCTCATAAAACTATTTTTTTCAATAAAAAACGTTTTTGTACCTTTTAAAAATAGCTTTATCGATTGCCAATCTATAAAAGCTAATTATGTTTAATAAAAAACGTTTGCCCACACATTACAAATAGTTTTTGAAGTTTCCCTACACTTAAAATTAAATATTAAGTTTTTTCCACCTCATAAAACTATTTTTTCAATAAAAAACGTTTTTGTACCTTTTAAAATTAGTTTTATCGATTACCCAACGTCTGCCCACACATTAAAAAGAGTTTTTGACTATTCCTTACACTTAAAATTAAATATTTCAATTTTTCCACCTCAGTAAACTATTTTTTTTAATAAAAAACCATTTTGTACCTTTTAAAAATAGTTTTATAGATTGCCAACCTCTGAAAACTAGTTTTTTTTTAATAAAAAACGGTTGCCCTCACATTGAAAATACTTTTGAGATTCCCTACACTTAAAATTAAATATTTTTATTTTTCTACCTCATAAAACTATTTTTTTTCAATAAAAAACAATTTTTTACCTTTTAAAAATAGTTTTATCGATTGCCAACATATAAAAACTAATAATGTTTAATAAAAAAATGTTTGCCCACACATTAAAAATACTTTTTGACGTTTCCCTACACATAAATTTAAATATTTTGTTTTTTCCATCTCATAAAACTATTTTTTCAATAAAAAACGAATTTGTACCTTTTAAAAATATATTTATCGAGTGCCAACCTCTAAAAACTAATTCTTTTTAATAAAAAACGTTTGCCCACACATTAGAAATAGTTTTTGACGTTTCCCTGCCCTTAAAACTAAATATTTTCATTTTTCCACCTCATAAAACTATTTTTTCAATAAAAAACGATTTTGTAACTTTTAAAAATAGGTTTATCAATTGCCAACCTCTAAAAATTAATTATTTAAAAAAAAAATGGTTGCCCACACATTAAAAAAAGTTTTTGACGTTTCCTTACACTTAAAATTAAATATTTTCATTTTTCCACCTCATAAAACTATTTTCTTCAATAAAAAACCATTTTGTATCTTTTTAAAATAGTTTTATCGATTGCCAACCTCTAAAAACTAATTATTTTTAACAAAAAACGTTTGGCCACACATTAAAAAAAGTTTTTGTCGTTTCCCCACACTTAAAATTAAATATTTTTATTTTTCCACCTCATAAAACTATTTTTTCAATAAAAAACGATTTAGTACCTATTAAATTAGTTATATCGATTGCCAACCTCTAAAAACGAATTATTTTTAACAAAAAACGTTTGGCCATACATTAAAAATAGTTTTTGTCGTTTCCCCACACTTAAAACTAAATATTTTCAATTTTCCACCTCATAAAACTATTTTTTTTTCAATAAAAACGTTTTTGTACCTTTTACAAATAGTTTTATCGATTGCCAACATATAAAAACAAGTTTTTTTCTAATAAAAACGGTTGCCCACACATTGAAAATAGTTTTTGAGATTCCCTACACTTGAAATTAAATATTTTCATTTTTCTACCTCATAAAACTATTTTTTTTCAATAAAAAACGTTTTTGTACCGTTAAAAAATAGTTTTATCAATTGCCAACCTATAAAAACTAATAATGTTTAATAAAAAACGTTTGCCCACATATTACAAATGCTTTTTGACGTTTCCCTATACATAAATTTAAATATTTTGTTTTTTCCACCTCATAAAACTATTTTCTCAATTAAAAACAATTTTGTACCTTTTAAAAATATATTTATCGAGTGCCAACCTCTAAAAACTAATTCTTTAAAAAAAAAACGTTTGCCACACATTAAAAATAGTTTTTGACGTTTCCCTGCACTTAAAACTAAATATTTTCATTTTTCCACCACATGAAACTATTTTTTTTTCAATAAAAACGTTTTTGTACCTTTTACAAATAGTTTTATCGATTGCCAACCTCTAAAAACTAATATTGTTTAATAAAAAACGTTTGCCCACACATTAAAAATAGTTTTTGACGTTTCCCCACACTTAAAATTAAATATTTTAATTTATCCACCTCATAAAACTATTTTTTTCAATAAAAAACGATTTTGTACGTTTTAAAAATAGTTTTATCGATTGCCAACCTCTAAAAACTAATTTTTTTTAAATGAAAAACGTTTGCCCACACATTACAAATAGTTTTTGACGTTTCCCTTCACATAAATTTAAATATTTTTGTTTTCCACCTCATAAAACTATTTTTTCAATAAAAAACGATTTTGTACCTTTTAAAAATATATTTACCGAGTGCCAACCTCTTAAAAATAATTCTTTTTAATAAAAAACGTTTGCCCACACACTAAAAATAGGTTTTGACGTTTCCCTGCACTTAAAACTAAATATTTTCAATAAAAACGTTAGTTATGATAAGTAGGTTCTTATTAAGTTGCAGGGAGTTGCAGAGTGTCTTAAGTTTGGGTATTTAATTTGGGATTTTAAGTAAGAATCAATACGTCCGTTCGGTTCGCCTTCGATTTTCAGAATGAATCTATATTTTATTTGTTGGTTATTCTCAGCTTTGCTTGTTACATTTGTTTACTTAAAGTGCTGATCTGGCCGAAAAGTGGAATTGGAGCGGATGCAGTTCTGTGGTGAGGGGTATCGGGTGAACCCCGATGTTTGTAGCGGCTCAGCATTTCAAGTGCCTTCCGATACCAAATACTTGTGGACGTCATCTGAATCTTTGATTGTCGAAGAGGGTCTCGGCGGGGACCGCCGAGGGTAATTGCTGAGGCGACACTTAAGCCTCTGGCTGTCGAGGGGGTTTCGGCGGGGGACCGCCGAGGGCGTATGCTGAGGCGGTAACTCCTCCCTTCTCAGACTGAATTACCGACCATAGCGGGGGCATAGTTGCTGCAAACGTAGCAACTGGAGCGGTGGTCGGTGTGAAGGTGGCAAGTGGTGTGTCCGCCGATGAGAAGATGGTTGTCCTCTTTGAGAAACATGCCACCGCAGACTCGTGTATCCCCAACTCTTGGGTTGTCCTGTTTTTCTTGATCGTCTCTATCCGTGGTATATCCAGCTTTAATTCAGCTGCGCCAAGCTTCTCCACTGCCTCGTATTGGACGTTGTTCACCATTGTCTTGCAATGGCTAAATTTTATTAAGGCCGATCCATTCAATGTCCTCTCCGGTCCGCAATCTGTTTGTAGTTTCACGTTTTCTCCATTAAATATCGCGATGTACCCATCCTCTGGTTCGAATATCGCGGTGATGAATCCTGCATCCTTCGTCTCACATTCCGCCTCTCTTCCACCTATCAGCCTTCTTATACATTTTTCATTAGCTTGGTTTACAATCTTGTCGTTCTTACATATATATATATTCCTTATAAACTGACATTTTTCCTTATAATAATACATTTCGTCTTCATGAATCGCCAAATAATTTGGTGTTATTACAAATTCTGTGTTATGCATTGGGAGTGCGATTATTCTTCGCAGCGAAAATATTTCTTTCTTAAAAATAGGTAATCTAATTGAAAATATGATATCCGTTCTGTTCATTATGGCTCTTAGGTCTAAGAATTCATACATGTGTTCCTCTGAAATTAAATGTACATCCTGCTCTTCTAGCTCTTGCATACATTTGCTTGCTTCTTGCCTGTCGAATATGAATCTTGAAATTACACCTATCTTAGCCAATAATAAGCTCTCGGCAACATAATTTAAGTTTAACCCTAGCATATCAATCGTTAATGAAATTCTATCAATGTATTCTAATCTATAAATCATCTTGTCTTCTTCAATAAATGTCTTGCTTATTCCGTTTCTATAATTATTTATGAATGTATTTACCCTAATTTGCTCCTCCTACTATCTTGCTCCTAACTGCTCTGAGCGCTATAAGTCCTACATTCGACCTTTCCTCTCCTTTGATCAAACCTAATACCTGTTCTACCGCAGCTATAAATCCTTCTAGCTTACCTCCTTCTCCATCATATTTGGGGATAATCTCTACCAAGTCGATCACCTTGATCGCTTCTAATACACCTGTAGTTGCCATTTTCTGCTAAGTTAGCTACCTTTTCTGCTTGCCTATATATTTTCGAGTATGTTTGTTTGTGTTATGTGTTACCTAATCTAATATTGTCTTATTAATAATTAGTAATAGTACTAATAGTTAATAAAATGTATTTGCCAAAACCGGATCTCCGTGTATGTATATGTATGCCAGTTATGTGATTATTTAATTAGTGAGTCCTCAAGTGTCCGTGTGTGCAATGGAGCTTCTGTAATTAATTATCATGAATAACTCTTCAACATTGAATATTATTTTAACAAAATGGGGTTTCAAAATAAATGTCGCTTGCTTTATTTGTCTTTTTATTGGGTGGTGTTTAATATGTACTATTTTGTTATTATTATATTTTATTATTATTATTATTATTTTTCTTATTATTTTTTTTTTTTTTTTTTTTTCGATACTTTATTTTTTAAAATACCCTGCATGCTGAAGCTAGCTGTTCAGCTGTGCCATACAGCCTCGGAACCAAATGCGGACAGTCATTGCACTTCGGTGTTTCCCCTTTTCTCTCACGTACTGTGTAATTTTTCCAACCCCCAGCCATACCTACGCTAGGCAGCCGCCCTGTGCGTTACAGTGCGCCGCCCAATACATGTGCATGGCTGGGTTGCTTAATTTCTTTTATTATGTCTTTTTTTTTTTTTTTTTTTTTTTTTTTTTATTATTATTATTTTTGTATGTGCAGTAATTTTTATTATTATTTTTTCGATATTTTTCTAAATTTATTTATTCCGTTGTATTTTTCTTTATTTCGCACCTTTAATTTTTCCTCAATATACGAGTATCCATTCCTACGCTAAGCGGCCGCCCTGTGCGTTACAGTGCGCCGCCTAATACATGTGAATGGCTATCCTACTCCTAATTATCTTGTTTTGGTCTCGTCCTCACGCTAAGCAGCCACCCTGTTTGCACAGCGTCCTGCCTAATACATGCGAACGAGCCCCTAATTTAATTTTCTCTAATTCAGGACCCGCGGTGTTTTTCGATCCGCCCCTGTTCTTGTATGCAACGTTCGATTCCCTCGAACCGTTACATACGACCGTTCTCCTACCGCATCGTACCATCGAACTTTTGTTGCACCAACCTTCTAACTCCGACCGCCCGAACCGTCTGGCCTGACGTCGACCGACGACCGTTCGCTCGGCGAACTTCTCGTTGCATCGAACCGCCGACAACCATTGTCGCTTGCCGACGGTCGTTCGTCTGCTTGAGCCGTTCGACGCGAACCGCCTGCCAACATCCGCCACTGACCATTCGTCCGATCGAACCGAACTTTTTCCCCGTGCATTTTATCGTCGACCGTAACTTTAAATTGATTTATTTCTTCCACAATTTTTTTTTTTTGTTTTCATAATGAATTTCGTTTTCTCAATTTCTTCTTGATTTTAAATTTCCAAATTACTTCTCTTCTACTCCCTTTCACCTTGTTATTTTAACTTATTATTTCCATTTAATTCTCATTTTTTTCCATTTGTTTTTTGCTTTTATTCTTTTCCACATTTGTAATATTTTTCTTTAATTGTGATCTTACTATTTTTTATTTCTTCTTGCATTTGTTTGTTTTATTCATTTCGTTTGCCATATTTTGTTTTACTTGCGATTTATTATTTTTTTTTTTTTAAAAAAACTCCATTTCACTCACAACACTCTACTCACTGTTTTTATTTCTTCCTTACAATGCTATTGTTAAAATAATTTTCCACATCCTTGGTCGTCACGAATCCTTCGTTCCTGTTGAATCCGTCCTTAGGCCAAGGGCTGCCGACTGCGCCAGTTATGATAAGTAGGTTCTTATTAAGTTGCAGGGAGTTGCAGAGTGTCTTAAGTTTGGGTATTTAATTTGGGATTTTAAGTAAGAATCAATACGTCCGTTCGGTTTGCCTTCGATTTTCAGAATGAATCTATATTTTATTCGTTGGTTATTCTCAGCTTTGCTTGTTACATTTGTTTACTTAAAGTGCTGATCTGGCCGAAAAGTGGAATTGGAGCGGATGCAGTTCTCTGGTGAGGGGTATCGGGTGAACCCCGATGTTTGTAGCGGCTCAGCATTTCAAGTGCCTTCCGATACCAAATACTTGTGGACGTCATCTGAATCTTTGATTGTCGAAGGGGGGTCTTGGCGGGGACCGCCGAGGGTAATTGCTGAGGCGACACTTAAGCCTCTGGCTGTCGAGGGGGTTTCGGCGGGGGACCGCCGAGGGCGTATGCTGAGGCGGTAACTCGTTTTTGTACGTTTTAAAAATAGTTTTATCGATTGCCAACCTCTAAAAAATAATTTTTTTAAATAAGAAACGTTTGCCCACACATTAAAAAAGTCTTTGACGTTTTCCTGCACTTAAAAATAAATATTTTCATTTTTCCACCTCATAAAACTATTTTTTCAATAAACAACGATTTAGTACCTTTTAAATTAGTTTTATCGATTGCCAACCTCAAAAAACTAATTATTTTTAACAAAAAACGTTTGGCCACACATTAAAAATAGTTTTTGTCGTTTCCCCACACTTAAAATGAAATATTTTCATTTTTCCACCTCATAAAACCATTTTTTTTCATTAATAAACGTTTTATCGATTGCCAACCTCTTAAAACTAATTATTTTTAATAAATAACGTTTGCCCACACATTAAAAATAGTTTTATCGATTGGCAACCTTTAAAAACTAATTCTTTTTAATAAAAAAACGTTTGCCGATATATTACAAATAGTTTTTGTAGTTTCCCTACACTTAAAATTAAATATTTTGTTTTTTCCACCTCATAAAACTTTTTTTTTCAATAAAAAACGATTTTCTACGTTTTAAAACTAGTTTTATCGATTGCCAACCTCTACAAACTAATTTATTTTAATAAAAAACGTTTGCCCACACATTAAAAATAGCTTTTGACGTTTCCCCACACTTAAAACTAAAAATTTTAATTTTTCCACCTCATAAAACTATTTTTTTTAATAAAAAACGATTTAGTACCTATTAAATTAGTTATATCGATTGCCAACCTCTAAAAACTAATTATTTTTAATAAAAAACGTTTGCCCACACATTAAAAAATAGTTTTCGATGTTCCTACACTTAAAACTAAATATTTTCAATTTTCCACCTCATAAAACTCTTTTTTTTTTTTTCAATAAAAACGTTTTTGTACCTTTTACAAATAGTTTTATCGATTGCCAACCTATAAAAACTAGTTTTTTTTAATAAAAAACGGTTGCCCACACATTGAAAATAGGTTTTGAGATTCCCTACACTTGAAATTAAATATTTTCATTGTTCTACCTCATAAAACTATTTTTTTTCAATAAGAAACGTTTTTGTACCTTTAAAAAATAGTTTTATCGATTGCCAACCTATTAAAACTAATAATGTTTAATAAAAAACGTTTGCCCACACATTACAAATGCTTTTTGACGTTTCCCTTCACATAAATTTAAATATTTTGTGTTTTCCACCTCATAAAACTATTTTTCCAATAAAAAACGATTTTGTACCTTTTAAAAATATATTTATCGAGTGCCGACCTCTAAAAACTAATTCTTTTTAATAAAAAACGTTTGCCCACACATTAAAAATAATTTTTGACGTTTCCCTGCACTTAAAACTAAATATTTTCATTTTTCACCTCATGAAACTATTTTTTTTTCAGTAAAAACGTTTTTGTACCTATTACAAATAGTTTTATCGATTGCCAACCTCTAAAAACTAATAATGTTTAATAAAAAACGTTTGCTCACACATTAAAAATAGTTTTTGACGTTTCCCTACACTTGAAATTAAATATTTTCATTTTTCTACCTCATAAAACTATTTTTTTTCAATAAAAAACGTTTTTGTACCTTTAAAAAATAGTTTTATCGATTGCCAACCTATAAAAACTAATAATGTTTAATAAAAAACGTTTGCCCACACATTACAAATGCTTTTTGACGTTTCCCTATACATAAATTTAAGTATTTTGTTTTTTCCACCTCATAAAACTATTTTCTCAATTAAAAACGATTTTGTACCTTTTAAAAATATATTTATCGAGTGCCAACCTCTAAAAACTAATTCTTTAAAAAAAACACGTTTGCCACACAATAAAAATAGTTTTTGACGTTTCCCTGCACTTAAAAATAAATATTTTCATTTTTCCACCACATGAAACTATTTTTTTTTCAATAAAAACGTTTTTGTACCTTTTACAAATAGTTTTATCGATTGCCAACCTCTAAAAACTAATTTATTTTAATAAAAAACGGTTTCCCACACATTGAAAATAGTTTTTGACGTTTTCCTGCACTTAAAACTAAATATTTGCATTTTTCCACCTCATAAAACTATTTTTTCAATAAAAAACGATTTTGTAACTTTTAAAAATAGGTTTATCGATTGCCATTCTCTAAAAACAAATTTTTTTTAACAAAAAACGTTTGGCCAACACATTAAAAAAAGTTTTTGTCGTTTCCCCACACTTAAAATTAAATATTTTCATTTTTCCACCTCATAAAACTATTTTTTCAATAAAAAACGATTTAGTACCTTTTAAATTAGTTTTATCGATTGCCAACCTATAAAAACTAATTATTTTTAACAAAAAATGTTTGGCCACACATTAAAAAATGTTTTTGTCGTTTCCCCACACTTAAAATTAAATATTTTTATGTTTCCACCTCATAAAACTATTTTTTCAATAAAAAACGATTTAGTACCTATTAAATTAGTTATATCGATTGCCAACCTCTAAAAACGAATTATTTTTAACAAAAAACGTGGCCACACATTAAAAAAAGTTTTTGTCGTTTCCCCACACTTTAAATTATAATTTTATTTTTCCACCTCATAAAACTATTTTTTCAATCAAAAACGATTTAGTACCTATTAAATTAGTTATATCGATTGCCAACCTCTAAAAACTAATTATTTTTAATAAAAAACGTTTGCCCACACATTAAAAAATAGTTTTCGATGTTCCTACACTTAAAACTAAATATTTTCAATTTTCCACCTCATAAAACTATTTTTTTTTCAATAAAAACGTTTTTGTACCTTTTACAAATAGTTTTATCGATTGCCACCTCATAAAACTATTTTTTCAATCAAAAACGATTTAGTACCTATTAAATTAGTTATATCGATTGCCAACCTCTAAAAACTAATTATTTTTAATAAAAAACGTTTGCCCACACATTAAAAAATAGTTTTCGATGTTCCTACACTTAAAACTAAATATTTTCAATTTTCCACCTCATAAAACTATTTTTTTTTCAATAAAAACGTTTTTGTACCTTTTACAAATAGTTTTATCGATTGCCAACCTATAAAAACTAGTTTTTTTTAATAAAAAACGGTTGCCCACACATTGAAAATAGTTTTTGAGATTTCCTACACTTGAAATTAAATATTTTCATTGTTCTACCTCATAAAACTATTTTTTTTCAGTAAAAAACGTTTTTGTACCTTTAAAAAATAGTTTTATCGATTGCCAACCTATAAAAACTAATAATGTTTAATAAAAAACGTTTGCCCGCACATTACAAATGCTTTTTAACGTTTCCTTACACATAAATTTAAATATTTTGTTTTTTCCACCTCATAAAACTATTTTTTCAAGTAAAAACGATTTTGTACCTTTTAAAAAAATATTTAAATATAAATATTTTTAATATATTTATCGAGTGCCAACCTCTAAAAACAAATTCTTAAAAAAAAAAACGTTTGCCACACATTAAAATTAATTTTTGACGTTTCCCTGCACTTAAAACTAAATATTTTTATTTTCCACTTCATGGAACTATTTTTTTTTTCAATAAAAACGTTTGTGTACCTTTTACAAATAGTTTTATCGATTGCCAACCTCTAAAAACTAATAAAGTTTAATAAAAAACGTTTGCCCACACATTAAAAATATTTTTTGACGTTTCCCTACACTTAAAATTAAATATTTTAATTTTTCCACCTCATAAAACTATTTTTTTCAATAAAAAACGATATTGTACGTTTTAAAAATAGTTTTATCGATTGCCAACCTCTTAAAACTAATTTTTTTAAATGAAAAACGTTTGCCCACACATTACAAATAGTTTTTGACGTTTTCCTGCACTTAAAAATAAATATTTTCATTTTACCACCTCATAAAACTTTTTTTTCAATAAAAAACGATTTTGTAACTTTTAAAAATAGGTTTATCGATACCAACCTATAAAAACTAATAATGTTTAATAAAAAACGTTTGCCCACTCATTAAAAATACTTTTTGAGGTTTCCCTTCACATAAATTTAAATATTTTGTGTTTTCCACCTCATAAAACTATTTTTCCAATGAAAAACGATTTTGTACCTTTTAAAAATATATTTATCGAGTGCCGACCTCTAAAAACTAATTCTTTTTAATAAAAAACGTTTGCCCACACATTAAAAATAGTTTTTGACGTTTCCCTGCACTTAAAACTAAATATTTTCATTTTTCCACCTCATAAAACTATTTTTTTAATAAAAAACGATTTAGTACCTATTAAATTAGTTATATCGATTGCCAACCTCTAAAAACTAATTATTTTTAATAAAAAACGTTTGCCCACACATTAAAAATAGTTTTTGACGTTTCCCCACACTTAAAATTAAATATTTTAATTTTTCCACCTCATAAAACTATTTTTTTCAATAAAAAACGATTTTGTACGTTTTAAAAATAGTTTTATCGATTGCCAACCTCTAAAAACTAATTTTTTTTAAATGAAAAACGTTTGCCCACACATTACAAATAGTTTTTGACGTTTCCCTTCACATAAATTTAAATATTTTTGTTTTCCACCTCATAAAACTATTTTTTCAATAAAAAACGATTTTGTACCTTTTAAAAATATATTTACCGAGTGCCAACCTCTTAAAAATAATTCTTTTTAATAAAAAACGTTTGCCCACACACTAAAAATAGGTTTTGACGTTTCCCTGCACTTAAAACTAAATATTTTCAATAAAAACGTTAGTTATGATAAGTAGGTTCTTATTAAGTTGCAGGGAGTTGCAGAGTGTCTTAAGTTTGGGTATTTAATTTGGGATTTTAAGTAAGAATCAATACGTCCGTTCGGTTTGCCTTCGATTTTCAGAATGAATCTATATTTTATTCGTTGGTTATTCTCAGCTTTGCTTGTTACATTTGTTTACTTAAAGTGCTGATCTGGCCGAAAAGTGGAATTGGAGCGGATGCAGTTCTGTGGTGAGGGGTATCGGGTGAACCCCGATGTTTGTAGCGGCTCAGCATTTCAAGTGCCTTCCGATACCAAATACTTGTGGACGTCATCTGAACCTTTGATTGTCGAAGAGGGGTCTCGGCGGGGACCGCCGACGGTAATTGCTGAGGCGACACTTAAGCCTCTGGCTGTCGAGGGGGTTTCGGCGGGGGACCGCCGAGGGCGTATGCTGAGGCGGTAACTCCTCCCTTCTCAGACTGAATTACCGACCATAGCGGGGGCATAGTTGCTGCAAACGTAGCAACTGGAGCGGTGGTCGGTGTGAAGGTGGCAAGTGGTGTGTCCGCCAATGAGAAGATGGTTGTCCTCTTTGAGAAACATGCCACCGCAGACTCGTGTATCCCCAACTCTTGGGTTGTCCTGTTTTTCTTGATCGTCTCTATCCGTGGTATATCCAGCTTTAATTCAGCTGCGCCAAGCTTCTCCACTGCCTCGTATTGGACGTTGTTCACCATTGTCTTGCAATGGCTAAATTTTATTAAGGCCGATCCATTCAATGTCCTCTCCGGTCCGCAATCTGTTTGTAGTTTCACGTTTTCTCCATTAAATATCGCGATGTACCCATCCTCTGGTTCGAATATCGCGGTGATGAATCCTGCATCCTTCGTCTCACATTCCGCCTCTCTTCCACCTATCAGCCTTCTTATACATTTTTCATTAGCTTGGTTTACAATCTTGTCGTTCTTACATATATATATATTCCTTATAAACTGACATTTTTCCTTATAATAATACATTTCGTCTTCATGAATCGCCAAATAATTTGGTGTTATTACAAATTCTGTGTTATGCATTGGGAGTGCGATTATTCTTCGCAGCGAAAATATTTCTTTCTTAAAAATAGGTAATCTAATTGAAAATATGATATCCGTTCTGTTCATTATGGCTCTTAGGTCTAAGAATTCATACATGTGTTCCTCTGAAATTAAATGTACATCCTGCTCTTCTAGCTCTTGCATACATTTGCTTGCTTCTTGCCTGTCGAATATGAATCTTGAAATTACACCTATCTTAGCCAATAATAAGCTCTCGGCAACATAATTTAAGTTTAACCCTAGCATATCAATCGTTAATGAAATTCTATCAATGTATTCTAATCTATAAATCATCTTGTCTTCTTCAATAAATGTCTTGCTTATTCCGTTTCTATAATTATTTATGAATGTATTTACCCTAATTTGCTCCTCCTACTATCTTGCTCCTAACTGCTCTGAGCGCTATAAGTCCTACATTCGACCTTTCCTCTCCTTTGATCAAACCTAATACCTGTTCTACCGCAGCTATAAATCCTTCTAGCTTACCTCCTTCTCCATCATATTTGGGGATAATCTCTACCAAGTCGATCACCTTGATCGCTTCTAATACACCTGTAGTTGCCATTTTCTGCTAAGTTAGCTACCTTTTCTGCTTGCCTATATATTTTCGAGTATGTTTGTTTGTGTTATGTGTTACCTAATCTAATATTGTCTTATTAATAATTAGTAATAGTACTAATAGTTAATAAAATGTATTTGCCAAAACCGGATCTCCGTGTATGTATATGTATGCCAGTTATGTGATTATTTAATTAGTGAGTCCTCAAGTGTCCGTGTGTGCAATGGAGCTTCTGTAATTAATTATCATGAATAACTCTTCAACATTGAATATTATTTTAACAAAATGGGGTTTCAAAATAAATGTCGCTTGCTTTATTTGTCTTTTTATTGGGTGGTGTTTAATATGTACTATTTTGTTATTATTATATTTTATTATTATTATTATTATTTTTCTTATTATTTTTTTTTTTTTTTTTTTTTTCGATACTTTATTCTTTAAAATACCCTGCATGCTGAAGCTAGCTGTTCAGCTGTGCCATACAGCCTCGGAACCAAATGCGGACAGTCATTGCACTTCGGTGTTTCCCCTTTTCTCTCACGTACTGTGTAATTTTTCCAACCCCCAGCCATACCTACGCTAGGCAGCCGCCCTGTGCGTTACAGTGCGCCGCCCAATACATGTGCATGGCTGGGTTGCTTAATTTCTTTTATTATGTCTTTTTTTTTTTTTTTTTTTTTTTTTTTATTATTATTAATTTTGTATGTGCAGTAATTTTTATTATTATTTTTTCGATATTTTTCTAAATTTATTTATTCCGTTGTATTTTTCTTTTAAGGTGCGAACTTTAATTTTTCCTCAATATACGAGTATCCATTCCTACGCTAAGCGGCCGCCCTGTGCGTTACAGTGCGCCGCCTAATACATGTGAATGGCTATCCTACTCCTAATTATCTTGTTTTGGTCTCGTCCTCACGCTAAGCAGCCACCCTGTTTGCACAGCGTCCTGCCTAATACATGCGAACGAGCCCCTAATTTAATTTTCTCTAATTCAGGACCCGCAGTGTTTTTCGATCCGCCCCTGTACTTGTATGCAACGTTCGATTCCCTCGAACCGTTACATACGACCGTTCTCCTACCGCATCGTACCATCGAACTTTTGTTGCACCAACCTTCTAACTCCGACCGCCCGAACCGTCTGGCCTGACGTCGACCGACGACCGTTCGCTCGGCGAACTTCTCGTTGCATCGAACCGCCGACAACCATTGTCGCTTGCCGACGGTCGTTCGTCTGCTTGAGCCGTTCGACGCGAACCGCCTGCCAACATCCGCCACTGACCATTCGTCCGATCGAACCGAACTTTTTCCCCGTGCATTTTATCGTCGACCGTAACTTTAAATTGATTTATTTCTTCCACAATTTTTTTTTTTTGTTCTCATAATGAATTTCGTTTTCTCAATTTCTTCTTGATTTTAAATTTCCAAATTACTTCTCTTCTACTCCCTTTCACCTTGTTATTTTAACTTATTATTTCCATTTAATTCTCATTTTTTTCCATTTGTTTTTTGCTTTTATTCTTTTCCACATTTGTAATATTTTTCTTTAATTGTGATCTTACTATTTTTTATTTCTTCTTGCATTTGTTTGTTTTATTCATTTCGTTTGCCATATTTTGTTTTACTTGCGATTTATTATTTTTTTTTTTTAAAAAATAACTCCATTTCACTCACAACACTCTACTCACTGTTTTTATTTCTTCCTTACAATGCTATTGTTAAAATAATTTTCCACATCCTTGGTCGTCACGAATCCTTCGTTCCTGTTGAATCCGTCCTTAGGCCAAGGGCTGCCGACTGCGCCAGTTATGATAAGTAGGTTCTTATTAAGTTGCAGGGAGTTGCAGAGTGTCTTAAGTTTGGGTATTTAATTTGGGATTTTAAGTAAGAATCAATACGTCCGTTCGGTTTGCCTTCGATTTTCAGAATGAATCTATATTTTATTCGTTGGTTATTCTCAGCTTTGCTTGTTACATTTGTTTACTTAAAGTGCTGATCTGGCCGAAAAGTGGAATTGGACCGGATGCAGTTCTGTGGTGAGGGGTATCGGGTGAACCCCGATGTTTGTAGCGGCTCAGCATTTCAAGTGCCTTCCGATACCAAATACTTGTGGACGTCATCTGAATCTTTGATTGTCGAAGGGGGGTCTCGGCGGGGACCGCCGAGGGTAATTGCTGAGGCGACACTTAAGCCTCTGGCTGTCGAGGGGGCTTCGGCGGGGGACCGCCGAGGGCGTATGCTGAGGCGGTAACTCGTTTTTGTACGTTTTAAAAATAGTTTTATCGATTGCCAACCTCTAAAAAATAATTTTTTTAAATAAGAAACGTTTGCCCACACATTAAAAAAGTCTTTGACGTTTTCCTGCACTTAAAAATAAATATTTTCATTTTTCCACCTCATAAAACTATTTTTTCAATAAAAAACGATTTAGTACCTTTTAAATTAGTTTTATCGATTGCCAACCTCAAAAAACTAATTATTTTTAAAAAAAAAACGTTTGGCCACACATTAAAAATAGTTTTTGTCGTTTCCCCACACTTAAAATGAAATATTTTCATTTTTCCACCTCATAAAACCATTTTTTTCAATAATAAACGTTTTATCGATTGCCAACCTCTTAAAACTAATTATTTTTAATAAATAACGTTTGCCCACACATTAAAAATAGTTTTATCGATTGGCAACCTTTAAAAACTAATTCTTTTTAATAAAAAAACGTTTGCCGATATATTACAAATAGTTTTTGTCGTTTCCCTACACTTAAAATTAAATATTTTGTTTTTTCCACCTCATAAAACTTTTTTTTTCAATAAAAAACGATTTTCTACGTTTTAAAACTAGTTTTATCGATTGCCAACCTCTACAAACTAATTTATTTTAATAAAAAACGTTTGCCCACACATTAAAAATAGCTTTTGACGTTTCCCCACACTTAAAACTAAAAATTTTAATTTTTCCACCTCATAAAACTATTTTTTTAATAAAAAACGATTTAGTACCTATTAAATTAGTTATATCGATTGCCAACCTCTAAAAACTAATTATTTTTAATAAAAAACGTTTGCCCACACATTAAAAAATAGTTTTCGATGTTCCTACACTTAAAACTAAATATTTTCAATTTTCCACCTCATAAAACTCTTTTTTTTTTTCAATAAAAACCTTTTTGTACCTTTTACAAATAGTTTTATCGATTGCCAACCTATAAAAACTAGTTTTTTTTAATAAAAAACGGTTGCCCACACATTGAAAATAGTTTTTGAGATTCCCTACACTTGAAATTAAATATTTTCATTGTTCTACCTCATAAAACTATTTTTTTTCAATAAGAAACGTTTTTGTACCTTTAAAAAATAGTTTTATCGATTGCCAACCTATTAAAACTAATAATGTTTAATAAAAAACGTTTGCCCACACATTACAAATGCTTTTTGACGTTTCCCTTCACATAAATTTAAATATTTTGTGTTTTCCACCTCATAAAACTATTTTTCCAATAAAAAACGATTTTGTACCTCTTAAAAATATATTTATCGAGTGCCGACCTCGAAAAACTAATTCTTTTTAATAAAAAACGTTTGCCCACACATTAAAAATAATTTTTGACGTTTCCCTGCACTTAAAACTAAATATTTTCATTTTTCACCTCATGAAACTATTTTTTTTCAGTAAAAACGTTTTTGTACCTATTACAAATAGTTTTATCGATTGCCAACCTCTAAAAACTAATAATGTTTAATAAAAAACGTTTGCTCACACATTAAAAATAGTTTTTGACGTTTCCCTACACTTGAAATTAAATATTTTCATTTTTCTACCTCATAAAACTATTTTTTTTCAATAAAAAACGTTTTTGTACCTTTAAAAAATAGTTTTATCGATTGCCAACCTATAAAAACTAATAATGTTTAATAAAAAACGTTTGCCCACACATTACAAATGCTTTTTGACGTTTCCCTATACATAAATTTAAATATTTTGTTTTTTCCACCTCATAAAACTATTTTTTCAATTAAAAACGATTTTGTACCTTTTAAAAATATATTTATCGAGTGCCAACCTCTAAAAACTAATTCTTTAAAAAAAACACGTTTGCCACACAATAAAAATAGTTTTTGACGTTTCCCTGCACTTAAAAATAAATATTTTCATTTTTCCACCACATGAAACTATTTTTTTTTCAATAAAAACGTTTTTGTACCTTTTACAAATAGTTTTATCGATTGCCAACCTCTAAAAACTAATTTATTTTAATAAAAAACGGTTTCCCACACGTTGAAAATAGTTTTTGACGTTTTCCTGCACTTAAAACTAAATATTTGCATTTTTCCACCTCATAAAACTATTTTTTCAATAAAAAACGATTTTGTAACTTTTAAATATAGGTTTATCGATTGCCATTCTCTAAAAACCAATTTTTTTTAACAAAAAACGTTTGGCCAACACATAAAAAAAGTTTTTGTCGTTTCCCCACACTTAAAATTAAATATTTTCATTTTTCCACCTCATAAAACTATTTTTTCAATAAAAAACGATTTAGTACCTTTTAAATTAGTTTTATCGATTGCCAACCTCTAAAAACTAATTATTTTTAACAAAAAATGTTTGGCCACACATTAAAAAAAGTTTTTGTCGTTTCCCCACACTTAAAATTAAATATTTTTATGTTTCCACCTCATAAAACTATTTTTTCAATAAAAAACGATTTAGTACCTATTAAATTAGTTATATCGATTGCCAACCTCTAAAAACGAATTATTTTTAACAAAAAACGTTTGGCCACACATTAAAAAAAGTTTTTGTCGTTTCCCCACACTTAAAATTAAATAATTTTATTTTTCCACCTCATAAAACTATTTTTTCAATCAAAAACGATTTAGTACCTATTAAATTAGTTATATCGATTGCCAACCTCTAAAAACTAATTATTTTTAATAAAAAACGTTTGCCCACACATTAAAAAATAGTTTTCGATGTTCCTACACTTAAAACTAAATATTTTCAATTTTCCACCTCATAAAACTATTTTTTTTTTTTCAATAAAAACGTTTTTGTACCTTTTACAAATAGTTTTATCGATTGCCAACCTATAAAAACTAGTTTTTTTTTTAATAAAAAACGGTTGCCCACACATTGAAAATAGTTTTTGAGATTTCCTACACTTGAAATTAAATATTTTCATTTTTCTACCTCATAAAACTATTTTTTTTCAGTAAAAAACGTTTTTGTACCGTTAAAAAATAGTTTTATCGATTGCCAACCTATAAAAACTAATAATGTTTAATAAAAAAACGTTTGCCCGCACATTACAAATGCTTTTTAACGTTTCCTTACACATAAATTTAAATATTTTGTTTTTTCTACCTCATAAAACTATTTTTTCAAGTAAAAACGATTTTGTACCTTTTAAAAAAATATTTATCGAGTGCCAACCTCTAAAAACAAATTCTTTAAAAAAAAAACGTTTGCCACACATTAAAATTAATTTTTGACGTTTCCCTGCACTTAAAACTAAATATTTTTATTTTCCACCTCATGAAACTATTTTTTTTTTCAATAAAAACGTTTGTGTACCTTTTACAAATAGTTTTATCGATTGCCAACCTCTAAAAACTAATAAAGTTTAATAAAAAACGTTTGCCCACACATTAAAAATATTTTTTGACGTTTCCCTACACTTAAAATTAAATATTTTAATTTTTCCACCTCATAAAACTATTTTTTTCAATAAAAAACGATATTGTACGTTTTAAAAATAGTTTTATCGATTGCCAACCTCTTAAAACTAATTTTTTTAAATGAAAAACGTTTGCCCACACATTACAAATAGTTTTTGACGTTTTCCTGCACTTAAAAATAAATATTTTCATTTTACCACCTCATAAAACTTTTTTTTCAATAAAAAACGATTTTGTAACTTTTAAAAATAGGTTTATCGATACCAACCTATAAAAACTAATAATGTTTAATAAAAAACGTTTGCCCACCTCATAAAACTATTTTTCCAATGAAAAACGATTTTGTACCTTTTAAAAATATATTTATCGCGTGCCGACCTCTAAAAACTAATTCTTTTTAATAAAAAACGTTTGCCCACACATTAAAAATAGTTTTTGACGTTTCCCTGCACTTAAAACTAAATATTTTCATTTTTCACCTCATGAAACTATTTTTTTTTCCAATAAAAACGTTTTTGTACCTTTTACAAATAGTTTTATCGATTGCCAACCTCTAAAAACTAATAATGTTTACCTAAAAACGTTTGCCCACACATTAAAAATAGTTTTTGACGTTTCCCTACACTTAAAATTAAATATTTTAATTTTTCCACCTCATAAAACTATTTTTTCAATTAAAAACGATTTTGTACCTTTTAAAAATATATTTATCGCGTGCCGACCTCTAAAAACTAATTCTTTTTAATAAAGAACGTTTGCCCACACATTAAAAATAGTTTTTGACGTTTCCCTGCACTTAAAACTAAATATTTTCATTTTTCCACCTCATGAAACTATTTTTTTTTCAATAAAAACGTTTTTGTACCTTTTACAAACAGTTTTATCGATTGCCAACCTCTAAAAACTAATAATGTTTAATAAAAAACGTTTGCCCACACATTAAAAACATTTTTTGACGTTTCCCTACACTTAAAACTAAATATTTTATTTTTCCACCTCATAAAACTATTTTTTCAATAAAAAACGATTTTGTTACTTTTAAAAATAGGTTTATCAATTGCCAACCTCTAAAAAATAATTATTTTAAATAAAAAAACAACTTAAAAATAGTTTTTGACGTTTCCTTACACTTAAAATTAAATATTTTCATTTTACCACTTCAAAAAACTATTTTCTTCAATAAAAAACCATTTTGTATCTTTTAAAAATAGTTTTATCGATTGCCAACCTCTAAAAACTAGTTATATTTAATCAAAAACGGTTTCCCACACATTGAAAATAGTTTTTGAGATTCCCTACACTTGAAATTAAATATTTTCATTTTTCTACCTCATAAAACTATTTTTTTTCAATAAAAAACGTTTTTGTACCTTTAAAAAATAGTTTTATTGATTGCCAACCTATAAAAACTAATAATGTTTAATAAAAAACGTTTGCCCACACATTACAAATGCTTTTTGACGTTTCCCTATACATAAATTTAAATATTTTGTTTTTGCCACCTCATAAAACTATTTTTTCAATTAAAAACGATCTTGTACCTTTTAAAAATATATTTATCGAGTGCCAACCTCTAAAAACTAATTCTTTAAAAAAAAACTTTTGCCACACATTAAAAATAGTTTTTGACGTTTCCCTGCACTTAAAACTAAATATTTTCATTTTTCCACCACATGAAACTATTTTTTTTTCAATAAAAACGTTTTTGTACCTTTTACAAATAGTTTTATCGATTGCCAACCTCTAAAAACTAATAATGTTTAATTAAAAACGTTTGCCCACACATTAAAAATAGTTTTTGACGTTTCCCCACACTTAAAATGAAATATTTTCATTTTTCCACCTCATAAAACCATTTTTTTTCAATAATAAACGTTTTATCGATTGCCAACCTCTTAAAACTAATTATTTTTAATAAATAACGTTTGCCCACACATTAAAAATAGTTTTTGACGCTTCCCCACACTTAAAATTAAATATTTTAATTTTTCCACCTCATAAAACTATTTTTTTTTCAATAAAAAACGATTTTGTACGTTTTAAAAATAGTTTTATTGATTGCCAACCTCTAAAAACTAATTTTTTGTAAATGAAAAACGTTTGCCCACACATTACAAATAGTTTTTGACGTTTCCCTTCACATAAATTTAAATATTTTTGTTTTCCACCTCATAAAACTATTTTTTCAATACAAAACGATTTTGTACCTTTTAAAAATATATTTACCGAGTGCCAACCTCTAAAAACTAAATCTTTTTAATAAAAAACGTTTGCCCACACACTAAAAATAGGTTTTGACGTTTCCCTGCACTTAAAACTAAATATTTTCAATAAAACCGTTTTTGTACGTTTTAAAAATAGTTTTATCGATTGCCAACCTCTAAAAAATAATTTTTTTAAATAAAAAACGTTTACCCACACATTAAAATTAGTATTTGACGTTTTCCTGCACTTAAAACTAAATATTTTCATTTTACCACCTCATAAAACTATTTTTTTCAATAAAAAACCATTTTGTACCTCTGAAAACTTATATTTTTATTCAAAAACGGTTGCCCACACATTGAAAATAGTTTTTGAGATTCCCTACACTTGAAATTAAATATTTTCATTTTTCTATCTCATAAAACTATTTTTTTTCAATAAAAAACGTTTTTGTACCTTTAAAAAATAGTTTTATCGATTGCCAACCTATAAAAACTAATAATGTTTAATAAAAAACGTTTGCCCACACATTACAAATGCTTTTTGACGTTTCCCTATACATAAATTTAAATATTTTGTTTTTTCCACCTCATAAAACTATTTTTTCAATTAAAAACGAGTTTGTACCTTTTAAAAATATATTTATCGAGTGCCAACCTCTAAAAACTAATTCTTAAAAAAAAAACGTTTGCCACACATTAAAAATAGTTTTTGACGTTTCCCTGCACTTAAAACTATATATTTTCATTTTTCCACCACATGAAACTATTTTTTTTTCAATAAAAACGTTTTTGTACCTTTTACAAATAGTTTTATCGATTGCCAACCTCTAAAAACTAATAATGTTTAATAAAAAACGTTTGCCAAACATTAAAAATAGTTTTTGACGTTTCCCCACACTTAAAATTAAATATTTTAATTTTTCCACCTCATAAAACTATTTTTTTTCAATAAAAAACGATTTTGTACGTTTTAAAAATAGTTTTATCGATTGCCAACCTCTAAAAACTAATTTTTTGTAAATGAAAAACGTTTGCCCACACATAACAAATAGTTTTTGACGTTTCCCTTTACATAAATTTAAATATTTCTGTTTTCCACCTCATAAAACTATTTTTTCAATACAAAACGATTTTGTACCTTTTAAAAATATATTTACCGAGTGAAAATAGTTTTTGAGATTCCCTACACTTAAAATTAAATATTTTCATTTTTCTACCTTATAAAACTATTTTTTTCAATAAAAAACGTTTTTGTACCTTTAAAAAATAGTTTTATCGATTGCCAACCTATAAAAACTAATAATGTTTAATAAAAAACGTTTGCCCACACATTACAAATGCTTTTTGACGTTTCCCTATACATAAATTTAAATATTTTGTTTTTTCCACCTCATAAAACTATTTTTTTTCAATAAAAAACGATTTTGTACGTTTTAAAAATAGTTTTATCGATTGCCAACCTCTAAAAACTAATTTTTTGTAAATGAAAAACGTTTGCCCACACATAACAAATAGGTTTTGACGTTTCCCTTTACATAAATTTAAATATTTCTGTTTTCCACCTCATAAAACTATTTTTTCAATACAAAACGATTTTGTACCTTTTAAAAATATATTTACCGAGTGAAAATAGTTTTTGAGATTCCCTACACTTAAAATTAAATATTTTCATTTTTCTACCTTATAAAACTATTTTTTTCAATAAAAAACGATTTTGTAACTTTTAAAAATAGGTTTATCGATACCAACCTATAAAAACTAATAATGTTTAATAAAAAACGTTTGCCCACCTCATAAAACTATTTTTCCAATGAAAAACGATTTTGTACCTTTTAAAAATATATTTATCGCGTGCCGACCTCTAAAAACTAATTCTTTTTAATAAAAAACGTTTGCCCACACATTAAAAATAGTTTTTGACGTTTCCCTGCACTTAAAACTAAATATTTTCATTTTTCACCTCATGAAACTATTTTTTTTCCAATAAAAACGTTTTTGTACCTTTTACAAATAGTTTTATCGATTGCCAACCTCTAAAAACTAATAATGTTTACCTAAAAACGTTTGCCCACACATTAAAAATAGTTTTTGACGTTTCCCTACACTTAAAATTAAATATTTTAATTTTTCCACCTCATAAAACTATTTTTTCAATTAAAAACGATTTTGTACCTTTTAAAAATATATTTATCGCGTGCCGACCTCTAAAAACTAATTCTTTTTAATAAAAAACGTTTGCCCACACATTAAAAATAGTTTTTGACGTTTCCCTGCACTTAAAACTAAATATTTTCATTTTTCCACCTCATGAAACTATTTTTTTTTTCAATAAAAACGTTTTTGTACCTTTTACAAACAGTTTTATCGATTGCCAACCTCTAAAAACTAATAATGTTTAATAAAAAACGTTTGCCCACACATTAAAAAAATTTTTGACGTTTC
The DNA here is from genome assembly GCA_005876975.1 of Drosophila orena. NCBI lineage: Eukaryota > Metazoa > Arthropoda > Insecta > Diptera > Drosophilidae > Drosophila > Drosophila orena. Next base: position 33,722 of record VCKV01000235.1, on the reverse strand, counting down.
CCTACACTTAAAACTAAATATTTTATTTTTCCACCTCATAAAACTATTTTTTCAATAAAAAACGATTTTGTTACTTTTAAAAATAGGTTTATCAATTGCCAACCTCTAAAAACTAATTATTTTAAATACAAAAACAACTTAAAAATAGTTTTTGACGTTTCCTTACACTTAAAATTAAATATTTTCATTTTACCACTTCAAAAAACTATTTTCTTCAATAAAAAACCATTTTGTATCTTTTAAAAATAGTTTTATCGATTGCCAACCTCTAAAAACTAGTTATATTTAATCAAAAACGGTTTCCCACACATTGAAAATAGTTTTTGAGATTCCCTACACTTGAAATTAAATATTTTCATTTTTCTACCTCATAAAACTATTTTTTTTCAATAAAAAACGTTTTTGTACCTTTAAAAAATAGTTTTATCGATTGCCAACCTATAAAAACTAATAATGTTTAATAAAAAACGTTTGCCCACACATTACAAATGCTTTTTGACGTTTCCCTATACATAAATTTAAATATTTTGTTTTTGCCACCTCATAAAACTATTTTTTCAATTAAAAACGATCTTGTACCTTTTAAAAATATATTTATCGAGTGCCAACCTCTAAAAACTAATTCTTTAAAAAAAAACTTTTGCCACACATTAAAAATAGTTTTTGACGTTTCCCTGCACTTAAAACTAAATATTTTCATTTTTCCACCACATGAAACTATTTTTTTTTCAATAAAAACGTTTTTGTACCTTTTACAAATAGTTTTATCGATTGCCAACCTCTAAAAACTAATAATGTTTAATAAAAAACGTTTGCCCACACATTAAAAATAGTTTTTGACGTTTCCCCACACTTAAAATGAAATATTTTCATTTTTCCACCTCATAAAACCATTTTTTTTCAATAATAAACGTTTTATCGATTGCCAACCTCTTAAAACTAATTATTTTTAATAAATAACGTTTGCCCACACATTAAAAATAGTTTTTGACGCTTCCCCACACTTAAAATTAAATATTTTAATTTTTCCACCTCATAAAACTATTTTTTTTTCAATAAAAAACGATTTTGTACGTTTTAAAAATAGTTTTATTGATTGCCAACCTCTAAAAACTAATTTTTTGTAAATAAAAAACGTTTGCCCACACATTACAAATAGTTTTTGACGTTTCCCTTCACATAAATTTAAATATTTTTGTTTTCCACCTCATAAAACTATTTTTTCAATACAAAACGATTTTGTACCTTTTAAAAATATATTTACCGAGTGCCAACCTCTAAAAACTAAATCTTTTTAATAAAAAACGTTTGCCCACACACTAAAAATAGGTTTTGACGTTTCCCTGCACTTAAAACTAAATATTTTCAATAAAACCGTTTTTGTACGTTTTAAAAATAGTTTTATCGATTGCCAACCTCTAAAAAATAATTTTTTTAAATAAAAAACGTTTACCCACACATTAAAATTAGTATTTGACGTTTTCCTGCACTTAAAACTAAATATTTTCATTTTACCACCTCATAAAACTATTTTTTTCAATAAAAAACCATTTTGTACCTCTGAAAACTTATATTTTTATTCAAAAACGGTTGCCCACACATTGAAAATAGTTTTTGAGATTCCCTACACTTGAAATTAAATATTTTCATTTTTCTATCTCATAAAACTATTTTTTTTCAATAAAAAACGTTTTTGTACCTTAAAAAAATAGTTTTATCGATTGCCAACCTATAAAAACTAAAATGTTTAATAAAAAACGTTTGCCCACACATTACAAATGCTTTTTGACGTTTCCCGATACATAAATTTAAATATTTTGTTTTTTCCACCTCATAAAACTATTTTTTCAATTAAAAACGAGTTTGTACCTTTTAAAAATATATTTATCGAGTGCCAACCTCTAAAAACTAATTCTTAAAAAAAAACGTTTGCCACACATTAAAAATAGTTTTTGACGTTTCCCTGCACTTAAAACTATATATTTTCATTTTTCCACCACATGAAACTATTTTTTTTTCAATAAAAACGTTTTTGTACCTTTTACAAATAGTTTTATCGATTGCCAACCTCTAAAAACTAATAATGTTTAATAAAAAACGTTTGCCCACACATTAAAAATAGTTTTTGACGTTTCCCCACACTTAAAATTAAATATTTTAATTTTTCCACCTCATAAAACTATTTTTTTTCAATAAAAAACGATTTTGTACGTTTTAAAAATAGTTTTATCGATTGCCAACCTCTAAAAACTAATTTTTTGTAAATGAAAAACGTTTGCCCACACATAACAAATAGTTTTTGACGTTTCCCTTTACATAAATTTAAATATTTCTGTTTTCCACCTCATAAAACTATTTTTTCAATACAAAACGATTTTGTACCTTTTAAAAATATATTTACCGAGTGAAAATAGTTTTTGAGATTCCCTACACTTAAAATTAAATATTTTAATTTTTCTACCTTATAAAACTATTTTTTTCAATAAAAAACGTTTTTGTACCTTTAAAAAATAGTTTTATCGATTGCCAACCTATAAAAACTAATAATGTTTAATAAAAAACGTTTACCCCACACATTACAAATGCTTTTTGACGTTTCCCTATACATAAATTTAAATATTTTGTTTTTTCCACCTCATAAAACTATTTTTTCAATTAAAAACGATTTTGTACCTTTTAAAAATATATTTATCGAGTGCCAACCTCTAAAAACTAATTCTTTAAAAAAAAACGTTTGCCACACATTAAAAATAGTTTTTGACGTTTCCCTGCACTTAAAACTAAATATTTTCATTTTACCACCTCAAAAAACTATTTTCTTCAATAAAAAACCATTTTGTATTTTTTAAAAATAGTTTTATCGATTGCCAACCTCAAAAAACTAATTATTTTTAACAAAAAACGTTTGGCCACACATTAAAAATAGTTTTGTCGTTTCCCCACACTTAAAATTAAATATTTTAATTTTTCCACCTCATAAAACCATTTTTTTTCAATAATAAACGTTTTATCGATTGCCAACCTCTTAAAACTAATTATTTTTAATAAATAACGTTTGCCCACACATTAAAAATAGTTTTATCGATTGGCAACCTTTAAAAACTAATTATTTTTAATAAAAAATGTTTGCCCACACATTAAAATTAGTTTTTGACGTTTTCCTGCACTTAAAACTAAATATTTTCATTTTACCACCTCATAAAACTATTTTTTTCAATAAAAAACAATTTTGTACCTCTGAAAACTTATATTTTTAATCAAAAACGGTTGCCCACACATTGAAAATAGTTTTTGAGATTCCCTACACTTAAAATTAAATATTTTCATTTTTCTACCTTATAAAACTATTTTTTTCAATAAAAAACGTTTTTGTACCTAGTTATGATAAGTAGGTTCTTATTAGGTTGCAGGGAGTTGCAGAGTGTCTTAAGTTGGGTATTTAATTTGGGGATTTTAATTAAGAATCAATACGTCCGTTCGGTTTGCCTTCGATTTTCAGAATGAATCTATATTTTTATTCATTGGTTATTCTCAGCTTTGCTTGTTACATTGTTTACTTAAAGTGCTGATCTGGCCGAAAAGTGGAATTGGAGCGGATGTAGTTCTGTGGTGAGGGGTATCGGGTGAACCCCGATATTTGTAGCGGCTCAGCATTTCAAGTGCCATCCGATACCAAATACTTGTGGACGTCATCTGAATCTTTGATTGTCGAAGGGGGGTCTCGGCGGGGACCGCCGAGGGTAATTGCTGAGGCGACACTTAAGCCTCTGGCTGTCGAGGGGGTTTCGGCGGGGGACCGCCGAGGGCGTATGCTGAGGCGGTAACTCCTCCCTTCTCAGACTGAACTACCGACCATAGCGGGGACATAGTTGCTGCAAACGTAGCAACTGGAGCGGTGGTTGGTGTGAAGGTGGCAAGTGGTGTGTCCGCCGATGAGAAGATGGTTGTCCTCTTTGAGAAACATGCCACCGCAGATACCATTATCAGTAAGATGCCAATCATCGTGTATGTAGTTGTAGCGTGGACCGTGGTTCCCCATTGTATTTTGCTGATCTGTATTTTGGTTTCGAGATCTTCCATTCTTAACTCGTGTATCCCCAACTCCTGGGTTGTCCTGTTTTTCTTGATCGTCTCTATCCGTGGTATATCCAGCTTTAATTCAGCTGCGCCAAGCTTCTCCACTGCCTCGTATTGGACGTTGTTCACCATTGTCTTGCAATGGCTAAATTTTATTAAGGCCGATCCATTCAATGTCCTCTCCGGTCCGCAATCTGTTTGTAGTTTCACGTTTTCTCCATTAAATATCGCGATGTACCCAGCCTCTGGTTCAAATATCGCGGTGATGAATCCTGCATCCTTCGTCTCACATTCCGCCTCTCTTCCACCTATCAGCCTTCTTATACATTTTTCATTAGATTGGTTTACAATCTTGTCGTTCTTACATATATATATATTCCTTATAAACTGACATTTTTCCTTATAATAATACATTTCGTCTTCATGAATCGCTAAATAATTTGGTGTTATTACAAATTCTGTGTTAAGTGATTATTATTAAGTGATTACAGTTATGTGATTATTTAATTAGTGAGTCCTCAAGTGTCCGTGTGTGAAATGGAGCTTCTGTAATTAATTATCATGAATAACTCTTCAACATAGAATATTATTTCAACAAAATGGGGTTTCAAAATAAATGTCGCTTGCTTTATTTGTCCTTTTATTGGGTGGTGTTTAATATGTACTATTTTGTTATTATTATATTTTATTATTATTATTATTTTTATTATTATTATTATTTTTTTTTTTTTTTTTTTTTTAAATATTATTTCTTTATTATTACTTATTTTTTCTTTAAAATACCCTGCATGCTGAAGCTAGCTGTTCAGCTGTGCCATACAGCTTCACAGCCAATTGCGGACAGTCATTGCTAAGGCATCCCCGTCTTGTCTATTCCACCGTGCATGCTGAAGCTAGCTCGTCGGCTGTGCGATACAGCCTCGGAACCAAATGCGGACAGTCATTGCACTTCGGTGTTTCCCCTTTTCTCTTACGTACTGTGTAATTTTTCCAACCCCCAGCCATACCTACGCTAGGCAGCCGCCCTGTGCGTTACAGTGCGCCGCCCAATACATGTGCATGGCTGGGTTGCTTAATTTCTTTTATTATTTTGTATGTGTAGTAATTTTTATTACTATTTTTTCGATATTTTTCCAAATTTATTTATTCCGTTGTATTTTTCTTTATTTCGCACCTTTAATTTTTCCTCAATATACGAATATCCATTCCTACGCTAAGCGGCCGCCCTGTGCGTTACAGTGCGCCGCCTAATACATGTGAATGGCTATCCTATTCTTTAATTATCTTGTTTTGGTCTCGTCCTCACGCTAAGCAGCCACCCTGTTTGCACAGCGTCCTGCCTAATACATGCGAACGAGCCCCTAATTTATTTAATTTTTCTACTTCAGGGCCCGCGGTGTTTTTCGATCCGCCCCTGTACTTGTATGCAACGTTCGATTCCATCGAACCGTTACATAAGACCGTTCTCCTACCGCATCGTACCATCGAACTTTTGTTGCACCAACCTTCTAACTCCGACCGCCCGAACCGTCTGGCCTGACGTCGACCGACGACCGTTCGCTCGGCGAACTTCTCGTTGCATCGAACCGCCGACAACCATTGTCGCTTGCCGACGGTCGTTCGTCTGCTTGAGCCGTTCGACGCGAACCGCCTGCCAACATCCGCCACTGACCATTCGTCCGATCGAACCGAACTTTTTCCCCGTGCATTTTATCGTCGACCGTAACTTTAAATTGATTTATTTCTTCCACAATTTTTTTTTTTTTGTTTTCATAATGAATTTCGTTTTCTCAATTTCTTCTTGATTTTAAATTTCCAAATTACTTCTCTTCTACTCCCTTTCACCTTGTTATTTTAACTTATTATTTCCATTTAATTCTCATTTTTTTCCATTTGTTTTTTGCTTTTATTCTTTTCCACATTTGTAATATTTTTCTTTAATTGTGATCTTACTATTTTTTATTTCTTCTTGCATTTGTTTGTTTTATTCATTTCGTTTGCCATATTTTGTTTTACTTGCGATTTATTATTTTTTTTTTTAAAAAAAAACTCCATTTCACTCACAACACTCTACTCACTGTTTTTATTTCTTCCTTACAATGCTATTGTTAAAATAATTTTCCCCATCCTTGGTCGTCACGAATCCTTCGTTCCTGTTGAATCCGTCCTTAGGCCAAGGGCTGCCGACTGCGCCAGTTATGATAAGTAGGTTCTTATTAAGTTGCAGGGAGTTGCAGAGTGTCTTAAGTTTGGGTATTTAATTTGGGATTTTAAGTAAGAATCAATACGTCCGTTCGGTTTGCCTTCGATTTTCAGAATGAATCTATATTTTATTCGTTGGTTATTCTCAGCTTTGCTTGTTACATTTGTTTACTTAAAGTGCTGATCTGGCCGAAAAGTGGAATTGGAGCGGATGCAGTTCTGTGGTGAGGGGTATCGGGTGAACCCCGATGTTTGTAGCGGCTCAGCATTTCAAGTGCCTTCCGATACCAAATACTTGTGGACGTCATCTGAATCTTTGATTGTCGAAGGGGGGTCTCGGCGGGGACCGCCGAGGGTAATTGCTGAGGCGACACTTAAGCCTCTGGCTGTCGAGGGGGTTTCGGCGGGGGACCGCCGAGGGCGTATGCTGAGGCGGTAACTCGTTTTTGTACGTTTTAAAAATAGTTTTATCGATTGCCAACCTCTAAAAAATAATTTTTTTAAATAAAAAACGTTTGCCCACACATTAAAAAAGTCTTTGACGTTTTCCTGCACTTAAAAATAAATATTTTCATTTTTCCACCTCATAAAACTATTTTTTCAATAAAAAACGATTTAGTACCTTTTAAATTAGTTTTATCGATTGCCAACCTCAAAAAACTAATTATTTTTAACAAAAAACGTTTTGCCACATATTAAAAATAGTTTTGTCGTTTCCCCACACTTAAAATGAAATATTTTCATTTTTCCACCTCATAAAACCATTTTTTTTCAATAATAAACGTTTTATCGATTGCCAACCTCTTAAAACTAATTAATTTTAATAAATAACGTTTGCCCACGCATTAAAAATAGTTTTATCGATTGGCAACCTTTAAAAACTATTTATTTTTAATCAAAAACGTTTGCCCACACATTGAAAATAGTTTTTGAGATTCCCTACACTTTAAATTAAATATTTTCATTTTTCTACCTCATAAAACTTTTTTTTTCAATAAAAAACGTTTTTGCACCTTTTAAAAATAGCTTTATCGATTGCCAACCTATAAAAACTAATAATGTTTAATAAAAAACGTTTGCCCACACATTAAAAATAGCTTTTGACGTTTCCCTTCACATAAATTTAAATATTTTGTGTTTTCCACCTCATAAAACTATTTTTTCAATAAAAACGTTTTTGTACGTTTTAAAAATAGTTCTATCGATTGCCAACCTCTAAAAGATAATTTTTTTTAAATAAAAAACGTTTGCCCACACATTACAAATAGTTTTTGACTTTTCCCTACACTTAGAATTAAATATTTTCATTTTTCTACCTCATAAAACTATTTTTGTTCAATAAAAAACAATTTTTTACCCTTTAAAAATAGTTTTATCGATTGCCAACATATAAAAACTAATAATGTTTAATAAAAAAACGTTTGCCCACACATTAAAAATACTTTTTGACTTTTCCCTACACATAAATTTAAATATTTTGTTTTTTCCACCTCATAAAACTATTTTTTCAATAAAAAACGTTTTTGTACCTTTTAAAATTAGTTTTATCGATTACCCAACGTTTGCCCACACATTAAAAAGAGTTTTTGACTTTTCCCTACACTTAAAATTAAATATTTAAATTTTTCCACCTCATAAAACTATTTTTTTTAATAAAAAACCATTTTGTACCTTTTACAAATAGTTTTATCGATTGCCAACCTATAAAAACTAGTTTTTTTTAATAAAAAACGGTTGCCCACACATTGAAAATAGTTTTTAAGATTCCCTACACTTGAAGTTAAATATTTTCATTGTTCTACCTCATAAAACTATTTTTTTTCAATAAAAAACGTTTTTGTACCTTTAAAAAATAGTTTTATCGATTGCCAACCTATAAAAACTAATAATGTTTAATAAAAAACGTTTGCCCACACATTACAAATGCTTTTTGACGTTTCCCTATACATAAATTTAAATATTTTGTTTTTTCCACCTCATAAAACTATTTTTTCAAGTAAAAACGATTTTGTACCTTTTAAAAAAATATTTATCGAGTGCCAACCTCTAAAAACAAATTCTTTGAAAAAAAAAAAACCTTTGCCACACATTAACATTAATTTTTGACGTTTCCCTGCACTTAAAACTAAATATTTTAATTTTCCACCTCATGAAACTATTTTGTTTTTCAATAAAAGCGTTTGTGTACCTTTTACAAATAGTTTTATCGATTGCCAACCTCTAAAAACTAATAATGTTTAATAAAAAACGTTTGCCCACACATTAAAAATATTTTTTGACGTTTCCCTACACTTAAAATTAAATATTTTAATTTTTCCACCTCATAAAACTATTTTTTTCAATAAAAAACGATATTGTACGTTTTAAAAATAGTTTTTTCGATTGCCAACCTGTAAAAACTAATTTTTTTTAAATGAAAAACGTTTGCCCACACATAACAAATAGTTTTTGACGTTTTCCTGCACTTAAAAATAAATATTTTCATTTTACCACCTCATAAAACTTTTTTTTCAATAAAAAACGATTTTGTAACTTTTAAAAATAGGTTTATCGATTGCCAACCTATAAAAACTAATAATGTTTAATAAAAAACGTTTGCCCACTCATTAAAAATACTTTTTGACGTTTCCCTTCACATAAATTTAAATATTTTGTGTTTTCCACCTCATAAAACCATTTTTTCAATAAAAAACGATTTTGTACCTTTTAAAAATATATTTATCGAGTGCCGACCTCTAAAAACTAATTCTTTTTAATAAAAAACGTTTGCCCACACATTAAAAATAGTTTTTGACGTTTCCCTGCACTTAAAACTAAATATTTTCATTTTTCACCTCATGAAACTATTTTTTTTTCAATAAAAACGTTTTTGTACGTTTTACAAATAGTTTTATCGATTGCCAACCTCTAAAAACTAATAATGTTTAATAAAAAACGTTTGCCCACACATTAAAAATAGTTTTTGACGTTTCCCTACATTTAAAATTAAATATTTTAATTTTTCCACCTCATAAAACTATTTTTTCAATTAAAAACGATTTTGTACCTTTTAAAAATATATTTATCGAGTGCCAACCTCCAACAACTAATTCTTTAAAAAAAAGCGTTTGCCCACACATTAAAAATAGTTTTGACGTTTCCCTGCACTTAAAACTAAATATTTTCATTTTTCACCTCATAAAACTATTTTTTTTTAATAAAAAACCATTTTGTACCTTTTAAAAATAGTTTTATAGATTGCCAACCTCTAAGAACTAGTTTTTTTTTAATAAAAAACGGCTGCCCTTACATTTAAAATAGTGTTTGAGATTCCCTACACTTAAAATTAAATATTTTCATTTTTCTACCTCAAAAAACTATTTTTTTTCAATAAAAAACCATTTTTTTTCCTTTTAAAAATAGTTTTATCGATTGCCAACATATAAAAACTAATAATGTTTAACAAAAAACGTTTTCCCACACATTAAAAATACTTTTTGACGTTTCCCTACACATAAATTTAAATATTTTGTTTTTTCCACCTCATAAAACTATTTTTTCAATAAAAAACGATTTTGTACCTTTTAAAAATATATTTATCGAGTGCCAACCTCTAAAAACTAATTCTTTTTAATAAAAAACGTTTGCCCACACATTTAAAATAGTTTTTGACGTTTCCCTGCACTTAAAACTAAATATTTTCATTTTTCCACCTCATAAAACTATTTTTTCAATAAAAAACGATTTTGTAACTTTTAAAAATAGGTTTATCAATTGCCAAACTCTAAAAATTAATTATTTAAAAAAAAAATGGTTGCCCACACATTAAAAATAGCTTTTGACGTTTCCTTACACTTAAAATAGTTAAAATAGTTTTCGATGTTCCTACACTTAAAACTAAATATTTTCAAATTTCCACCTCATAAAACTATTTTTTTTTCAATAAAAACGTTTTTGTACCTTTTACAAATAGTTTTATCGATTGCCAACCTATAAAAACTAGTTTTTTTTTACAAAAAACGTTTGCCCACACATTTAAAATAGTTTTTGACGTTTCCCTGCACTTAAAACTAAATATTTTCATTGTTCCACCTCATAAAACTATTTTTTCAATAAAAAACGATTTTGTAACTTTTAAAAATAGGTTTATCAATTGCCAAACTCTAAAAATTAATTATTTAAAAAAAAAATGGTTGCCCACACATTAAAAAAAGTTTTTGTCGTTTCCCCACACTTAAAATTAAATAGTTTTATTTTTCCACCTCATAAAACTATTTTTTCAATAAACCAATAAACCTATTAAATTAGTTATATCGATTGCCAACCTCTAAAAACGAATTATTTTTAACAAAAAACGTTTGGCCACACATTAAAAATAGTTTTTGTCGTTTCCCCACACTTAAAATTAAATATTTTAATTTTTCCACCTCATGAAACTATTTTTTTTTCAATAAAAACGTTTTTGTACCTTTTACAAATAGTTTTATCGATTGCCAGCCTCTAAAAACTAATTATTTTAAAAAAAAAAAATGGTTGCCCACACATTAAAAGTAGTTTTCGATGTTTTCCTACACTTAAAACTAAATATTTTCAATTTTCCACCTCATAAAACTATTTTTTTCCAATAAAAACGTTTTTGTACCTTTTACAAATAGTTTTATCGATTGCCAACCTCTAAAAACTATTTTTTTTTTAATAAAAAACGGTTTCCCATACATTGAAAATAGTTTTTGAGATTCCCTACACTTGAAATTAAATATTTTCATTTTTCTACCTCATTAAACTATTTTTTTTTAATTAAAAAACGTTTTTGTACCTTTAAAAAATAGTTTTATCGATTGCCAACCTATAAAAACTAATAATAATTAATAAAAAACGTTTGCCCACACATTACAAATGCTTTTTGACGTTTCCCTATACATAAATTTAAATATTTTCTTTTTTCCGCCTCATAAAACTATTTTTTCAATTAAAAACGATTTTGTACCTTTTAAAAATATATTTATCGAATGTCAACCTCTAAAAACTAATTCTTTAAAAAAAAAAAAACGTTTGCCAGACATTAAAATTAGTTTTTGACGTTTCCCTGCACTTAAAACTAAATATTTTAATTTTTCCACCTCATAAAACTATTTTTTTTTTTCAATAAAAAACGATTTTCTACGTTTTAAAACTAGTTTTATCGATTGCCAACCTCTACAAACTAATTTATTTTAATAAAAAACGTTTGCCCACACATTAAAAATAGTTTTTGACGTTTCCCCACACTTCAAACTAACAATTTTAATTTTTCCACCTCATAAAACTATTTTTTTATAAAAACGATTTAGTACCTTTTAAAAATATATTTATCGAGTGCCAACCTCTAAAAACTAAGTCTTTTTAATAAAAAACGTTTTCCCACACATTACAAATAGTTTTTGACGTTTTCCTGCACTTAAAACTAAATATTTTCGTTTTTTCACCTCATAAAACTATTTTTTCAATAAAAAACGATTTTGTAACTTTTAAAAATAGGTTTATCGATTACCAACCCCTAAAAACCAATTATTTTTAATTAAAAACGGTTGCCCATACATTGAAAATAGTTTTTTTAATTCCCTACACTTAAAATTAAATATTTTCGTTTTTTCACCTCATAAAAATATTTTTTCAATAAAAAACGATTTTATAACTTTTAAAAATAGGTTTATCGATTACCAACCCCTAAAAACCAATTATTTTTAATCAAAAACGGTTGCCCATACATTGAAAATAGTTTTTTAGATTCCCTACACTTAAAATTAAATATTTTCATTTTTCTACCTCATAAAACTATTTTTTCAATAAAAAACGTTTTTGTACCTTTAAAAAATAGTTTTTTCGATTGCCAACCTATAAAAACTAATAATGTTTAATAAAAAACGTTTGCCCACAAATTAAAAATAGTTTTTGACGTTTCCCCACACTTAAAACTAAAAATTTTAATTTTTCCACCTCATAAAACTATTTTTTTATAAAAACGATTTAGTACCTTTTAAAAATATATTTATCGAGTGCCAACCTCTAAAAACTAATTCTTTTTAATAAAAAAAGGTTGCCCACACATTAAAAATAGTTTTTGACGTTTTCCTGTACTTAAAACTAAATATTTTCATTTTTCCACCTCATAAAACTATTTTCTCAATAAAAAACCATTTTGTATCTTTTAAAAAAAGTTTTATCGATTGCCAACCTCTAAAAACTAGTTATTTTTAATCAAAAACACATTGAAAATAGTTTTTGAGATTTCCTACACTTGAAATTAAATATTTTCATTTTTCTACCTCATAAAACTATTTTTTTTCAATAAAACACGTTTTTGTACCTTTTAAAAAAAGCTTTATCGATTGCCAACCTATAAAAACTAATAATGTTTAAAAAAACACATTTGCCCACACATTACAAATAGTTTTTGACGTTTCCCTACACTTAAAATTAAATATGTTGTTTTTTCCACCTCATAAAACTATTTTTTCAATAAAAAAAGTTTTTGTACCTTTTAAAAATAGTTTTATCGATTTTTAATAAAAAACGTTTGCCCACACATTAAAAAAAGTCTTTGACGTTTCCCCACTCTTAAAACTAAATATTTTATTTTTTCCACCTCATAAAACTATTTTTTCAATAAAAATTGATTTAGTACCTTTTAAATTAGTTTTATCGATTGCCAACCTCTAAAAACTACTTATTTTTAACAAAAAACGTTTGGCCACACATTAAAAAAAGTTTTTGTCGTTTCCCCACACTTAAAATTAAATAGTTTTATTTTTTCACCTCATTAAACTATTTTTTCAATAAAAAACGAAATAAATATTTTCAATTTTCCACCTCATAAAACTATTTTTTTCCAATAAAAACGTTTTTGAACCTTTTACAAATAGTTTTATCGATTGCCAACCTCTAAAAACTAGTTTTTTTTTTAATAAAAAACGGTTTCCCATACATTGAAAATAGTTTTTGAGATTCCCTACACTTAATATTAAATATTTTCTTTTTTCTACCTCATAAAACTATTTTTTTTAAATAAAAAACGTTTTTGTACCTTTAAAAAATAGTTTTATCGATTGCCAACCTATAAAAGCTAATAATGTTTAATAAAAAACGTTTGCCCACACATTACAAATGCTTTTTGACGTTTCCCTATACATAAATTTAAATATTTTGTTTTTTCCACCTCATAAAACTATTTTTTCAATTAAAAACGATTTTGTACCTTTTAAAAATATATTTATCGAGTGCCAACCTCTAAAAACTAATTCTTTAAAAAAAAAAACGTTTGCCACACATTAAAATTAGTTTTTGACGTTTCCCTGCACTTAAAACTAAATATTTTAATTTTTCCACCTCATGAAACTATTTTTTTTCAATAAAAACCTTTTTGTACCTTTTACAAATAGTTTTATCGATTGCCAACCTCTAAAAAATAATTTTCTTAAATAAAAAACGTTTGACCACACATTAAAAAAAGTTTTTGACGTTTCCCTACACTTAAAATGAAATATTTTAATTTTTCCACCTCATAAAACTATTTTTTTCAATAAAAAACGATTTTGTAACTTTTAAAAATAGGTTTATCGATAGCCAACCTCTAAAAACTAATTTTTTTTTAATTAATAAACGTTTGCCCACACATTACACATAGTTTTTGACGTTTTCCTGCACTTAAAACTAAATATTTTCATTTTTCCACCTCATAAAACTTTTTTTTCAATAAAAAACGATTTTGTAACTTTTAAAAATAGGTTTATCGATTGCCAACTTATAAAAACTAATAATGTTTAATAAAAAACGCTTGCCCACTCATTAAAAATACTTTTTGACGTTTCCCTTCACATAAATTTAAATATTTATTTTGTGTTTTCTACCTCATAAAACTGTTTTTTCAATAAAAAACGATTTTGTACCTTTTAAAAATATATTTATCGAGTGCCAACCTCTAAAAACTAATTCTTTTTTATAAAAAACATTTGCCCACACATTAAAAATAACTTTTGGGTTCTCCCTGCACTTAAAACTAAATATTTTCATTTTTCCACCTCATGAAACTATTTTTTTTTTCAATAAAAACGATTTTGTACCTTTTAAAAATATATTTATCGAGTGCCAACCTCTAAAAACTAATTCTTTAAAAAAAAAACGTTTGCCACACATTAAAATTAGTTTTTGACGTTTCCCTGCACTTAAAACTAAATATTTTAATTTTTCCACCTCATGAAACTATTTTTTTTCAATAAAAACCTTTTTGTACCTTTTACAAATAGTTTTATCGATTGCCAACCTCTAAAAAATAATTTTCTTAAATAAAAAACGTTTGACCACACATTAAAAAAAGTTTTTGACGTTTCCCTACACTTAAAATGAAATATTTTAATTTTTCCACCTCATAAAACTATTTTTTTTCAATAAAAAACGATTTTGTAACTTTTAAAAATAGGTTTATCGATAGCCAACCTCTAAAAACTAATTTTTTTTTAATTAATAAACGTTTGCCCACACATTACACATAGTTTTTGACGTTTTCCTGCACTTAAAACTAAATATTTTCATTTTTCCACCTCATAAAACTTTTTTTTCAATAAAAAACGATTTTGTAACTTTTAAAAATAGGTTTATCGATTGCCAACCTATAAAAACTAATAATGTTTAATAAAAAACGCTTGCCCACTCATTAAAAATACTTTTTGACGTTTCCCTTCACATAAATTTAAATATTTATTTTGTGTTTTCTACCTCATAAAACTGTTTTTTCAATAAAAAACGATTTTGTACCTTTTAAAAATATATTTATCGAGTGCCAACCTCTAAAAACTAATTCTTTTTTATAAAAAACATTTGCCCACACATTAAAAATAACTTTTGGGTTCTCCCTGCACTTAAAACTAAATATTTTCATTTTTCCACCTCATGAAACTATTTTTTTTTTCAATAAAAACGTTTTTGTACGTTTTAAAAATAGTTTAATCGATTGCCAACCTCTAAAAACTAGTTTTTTTTAATAAAAAACGGTTTTCCATACATTGAAAATAGTTTTTGAGATTCCCTACACTTGAAATTAAATATTTTCATTTTTCTACCTCATAAAACTTTTTTTTTTAAATAAAAAACGTTTTTGTACCTTTTACAAATAGTTTTATCGATTGCCAACATCTAAAAAATAATTTTCTTAAATAAAAAACGTTTGACCACACATTAAAAATAGTTTTTGACGTTTCCCTACACTTAAAATGAAATATTTTCATTTTTCCACCTCATAAAACTTTTTTTTCAATAAAAAACGATTTTGTAACTTTTAAAAATAGGTTTATCGATTGCCAACCTATAAAAACTAATAATGTTTAATAAAAAACGCTCATTAAAAATAATTTTTGACGTTTCCCTTCACATAAATTTATATATTTGTTTTGTGTTTTCTACCTCATAAAACTATTTTTTCAATAAAAAACGATTTTGTACCTTTTAAAAATATATTTATCGAGTGCCAACCTCTAAAAACTAATTATTTTTAATAAAAAACGTTTGCCCACACATTAAAAATAGCTTTTGGGTTTTCCCTGCACTTAAAACTAAATATTTTCATTTTTCCACCTCATGAAACTATTTTTTTTTCAATAAAAACGTTTTTGTACGTTTTAAAAATAGTTTTATCGATTGCCAACCTCTAAAAAATAATTTTTTTTAAATAAAGAACGTTTGCCCACACATTAAAAATAGTTCTTGACGTTTCCCTGCACTTAAAACTAAATATTTTCATTTTTCCACCTCATAAAACTAAAAAACACATTTGCCCACACATTACAAATAGTTTTTGACGTTTCCCTACACTTAAAATTAAATATGTTGTTTTTTCCACCTCATAAAACTATTTTTTCAATAAAAAAAGTTTTTGTACCTTTTAAAAATAGTTTTATCGATTTTTAATAAAAAACGTTTGCCCACACATTAAAAAAAGTCTTTGACGTTTCCCCACTCTTAAAACTAAATATTTTATTTTTTCCACCTCATAAAACTATTTTTTCAATAAAAATTGATTTAGTACCTTTTAAATTAGTTTTATCGATTGCCAACCTCTAAAAACTACTTATTTTTAACAAAAAACGTTTGGCCACACATTAAAAAAAGTTTTTGTCGTTTCCCCACACTTAAAATTAAATAGTTTTATTTTTTCACCTCATTAAACTATTTTTTCAATAAAAAACGAAATAAATATTTTCAATTTTCCACCTCATAAAACTATTTTTTTTCAATAAAAACGTTTTTGAACCTTTTACAAATAGTTTTATCGATTGCCAACCTCTAAAAACTAGTTTTTTTTTTAATAAAAAACGGTTTCCCATACATTGAAAATAGTTTTTGAGATTCCCTACACTTAATATTAAATATTTTCTTTTTTCTACCTCATAAAACTATTTTTTTTAAATAAAAAACGTTTTTGTACCTTTAAAAAATAGTTTTATCGATTGCCAACCTATAAAAACTAATAATGTTTAATAAAAAACGTTTGCCCACACATTACAAATGCTTTTTGACGTTTCTCTATACATAAATTTAAATATTTTGTTTTTTCCACCTCATAAAACTATTTTTTCAATTAAAAACGATTTTGTACCTTTTAAAAATATATTTATCGAGTGCCAACCTCTAAAAACTAATTCTTTAAAAAAAAAACGTTTGCCACACATTAAAATTAGTTTTTGACGTTTCCCTGCACTTAAAACTAAATATTTTAATTTTTCCACCTCATGAAACTATTTTTTTTCAATAAAAACCTTTTTGTACCTTTTACAAATAGTTTTATCGATTGCCAACCTCTAAAAAATAATTTTCTTAAATAAAAAACGTTTGACCACACATTAAAAAAAGTTTTTGACGTTTCCCTACACTTAAAATGAAATATTTTAATTTTTCCACCTCATAAAACTATTTTTTTCAATAAAAAACGATTTTGTAACTTTTAAAAATAGGTTTATCGATAGCCAACCTCTAAAAACTAATTTTTTTTTAATTAATAAACGTTTGCCCACACATTACACATAGTTTTTGACGTTTTCCTGCACTTAAAACTAAATATTTTCATTTTTCCACCTCATAAAACTTTTTTTTCAATAAAAAACGATTTTGTAACTTTTAAAAATAGGTTTATCGATTGCCAACCTATAAAAACTAATAATGTTTAATAAAAAACGCTTGCCCACTCATTAAAAATACTTTTTGACGTTTCCCTTCACATAAATTTAAATATTTATTTTGTGTTTTCTACCTCATAAAACTGTTTTTTCAATAAAAAACGATTTTGTACCTTTTAAAAATATATTTATCGAGTGCCAACCTCTAAAAACTAATTCTTTTTTATAAAAAACGCTTGCCCACTCATTAAAAATAATTTTTGACGTTTCCCTTCACATAAATTTATATATTTGTTTTGTGTTTTCTACCTCATAAAACTATTTTTTCAATAAAAAACGATTTTGTACCTTTTAAAAATATATTTATAGAGTGCCAACCTCTAAAAACTAATTATTTTTAATAAAAAACGTTTGCCCACACATTAAAAATAGCTTTTGGGTTTTCCCTGCACTTAAAACTAAATATTTTCATTTTTCCACCTCATGAAACTATTTTTTTTTCAATAAAAACGTTTTTGTACGTTTTAAAAATAGTTTTATCGATTGCCAACCTCTAAAAAATAATTTTTTTTAAATAAAAAACGTTTGCCCACACATTAAAAATAGTTCTTGACGTTTCCCTGCACTTAAAACTAAATATTTTCATTTTTCCACCTCATAAAACTATTTTTTCAATGAAAAACAATTTTGTAACTTTTAAAAATAGGTTTATCAATTGCCAACCTCTAAAAACTAATTATTTAAAAAAAAAAATGGTTGTCCACACATTAAAAATAGTTTTTGACGTTTCCTTACACTTAAAACTAAATATTTTCATTTTTCCACCTCATAAAACTATTTTTTCAATAAAAAACGATTTTGTAACTTTTAAAAATAGGTTGATCAATTGTCAACCTCGAAAAACTAATTTAAAAATATATTTATCGAGTACCAACCTCTAAAAACTAATTCTTTTTAATAAAAAACGGTTGCCCACACATTAAAAATAGTTTTTGACGTTTTCTTACACTTAAAACTAAATATTTTCATTTTTCCACCTCATAAAACTATTTTCTTCAATAAAAAACCATTTTGTATTGTTTAAAAATAGTTTTATCGATTGCCAACCTCTAAAAACTAGTTATTTTTAATCAAAAACACATTGAAAATAGTTTTTGAGATTTCCTTCACTCGAAATTAAATATTTTCATTTTTCTACCTCATAAAACTATTTTTTTTTCAATAAAACACGTTTTTGTACCTTTTAAAAAACGCTTTATCGATTGCCAACCTATAAAAATTAATAATGTTTAAAAAAACACATTTGCCCACACATTACAAATAGTTTTTGACGTTTCCCTACACTTAAAATTAAATATGTTGTTTTTTTCACCTCGTAAAACTATTTTTTCAATAAAAAAAGTTTTTGTACCTTTTAAAATAGTTTTATCGATTGCCAACCTTTAAAAACTATTTATTTTTAATAAAAAACGTTTGCCCACACATTAAAAAAAGTCTTTGACGTTTCCCCACTCTTAAAACTAAATATTTTATTTTTTCCACCTCATAAAACTATTTTTTCAATAAAAAACGTTTTTGTACCTTTTAAAAATAGTCTTATCGATTGCCAACCTCTAAAAACTATTTATTTTGAATAAAAAAACGTTTGCCCACACATTAAAAAGGTCTTTGACGTTTCCCCACACTTAAAACTAAATATTTTAATTTTTCCACCTCATAAAACTATTTTTTCAATAAAAAAAAGATTAAGTACCTTTTAAATTAGTTTTATCGATTGCCAACCTCTAAAAACTAATTATTTTTAACAAAAAACGTTTGGCCAAAGATTAAAAAAAGTTTTTGTCTTTTCCCCACACTTAAAATTAAATAGTTTTATTTTTCCCCCTCATTAAACTATTTTTTCAAAAAAAAACCTATTTAGTACCTATTATATTAGTTATATCGATTGCCAACCTCTAAAAACGAATTATTTTTAATAAAAAACGTTTGCCCACACATTAAAATTAGTTTGTGACGTTTCCCTGCACTTAAAACTAAATATTTTAATTTTTCCACCTCATGAAACTATTTTTTTTCAATAAAAACGTTTTTGTACCTTTTACAAATAGTTTTATCGATTGCCAACCTCTAAAAAATAATTTTCTTAAATAAAAAACGTTTGACCACACATTAAAAATAGTTTTTGACGTTTCCCTACACTTAAAATGAAATATTTTAATTTTTCCACCTCATAAAACTAGTTTTTTCAATAAAAAACGATTTTGTAACTTTCAAAAATAGGTTTATCGATTGCCAACCTCTAAAAACTAATTTTTTTAAAATAATAAACGTTTGCCCACACATTACACATAGTTTTTGACGTTTTCCTGCACTTAAAACTAAATATTTTCATTTTTCCACCTCATTTTTCAATAAAAAATTTTGTAAAAATTTTGTAACTTTTAAAAATAGGTCTATCGATTGCCAACCTATAAAAACTAATAATGTTTAATAAAAAACGCTTGCCCACTCATTAAAAATACTTTTTGACGTTTTCCTTCACATAAATTTAAATATTTATTTTGTGTTTTCTACCTCATAAAACTATAAAAAAGGATTTTGTACCTTTTAAAAATATATTTATCGACCTCTAAAAACTAATTATTTTTAATAAAAAACGTTTGCCCACACATTAAAAATATTTTTTGTGTTTTCCCTGCACTTAAAACTAAATATTTTCATTTTTCCAACTCATGAAACTATTTTTTTTTCAATAAAAACGTTTTTGTACGTTTTAAAAATAGTTTTATCGATTGCCAACCTCTAAAAAATAATTTTCTTAAACAAAAAACGTTTGCCTACACATTAAAAATAGGTTTTGACGTTTCCCTACACTTAAAATTAAATATTTTTATTTTTCCACCTCATAAAACTATTATTTTCAATAAAAAACCTTTTTGTTCGTTTTAAAAATAGTTTTATCGATTGCCAACCTCTAGTAACTAATTTTTTTTAAATGAAAAACGTTTGCCCACACATAACACATAGTTTTTCACGTTTTCCTGCACTTAAAACTAAATATTTTCATTTTTCCACCTCATAAAACTTTTTTTCAATAAAAAACGATTTTGTAACTTTTAAAAATAGGTTTATCGATTGCCAACCTATAAAAACTAATAATGTTTAATAAAAAACGCTTGCCCACTCATTAAAAATACTTTTTGACGTTTCCCTTCACATAAATTTAAATATTTTGTGTTTTCTACCTCATAAAACTATTTTTTCAATAAAAAACGATTTTGTACCTTTTAAAAATATATTTATCGAGTGCCAACCTCTAAAAACTAATTCTTTTTAATAAAAAACGTTTGCCAACACATTAAAAATAGTTTTTGACGTTTCCCTGCACTTAAAACTAAATATTTTCATTTTTCCACCTCATGAAACTATTTTTTTTACAATAAAAACGTTTTTGTACGTTTTAAAAATAGTTTTATCGATTGCCAACCTCTAAAAAATAATTGTCATAAATGAAAAACGTTTGCCCACACATTAAAAATAGTTTTTGACGTTTCCCTACACTTAAAATTAAATATTTTGTTTTTTCCACCTCATAAAACTATTTTTTCAATAAAAAACCATTTTGTATCTCTTAAAAATAGTTTTATCGATTGCCAACCTCTAAAAACTATTTATTTTTAATAAAAAACGTTTGCTCACACATTAAAAAAGTCTTTGACGTTTCCCCACACTTAAAACTAAATATTTTAATTTTTCCACTTCATAAAACTATTTTTTCAATAAAAAACGATTTAGTACCTTTTAAATTAGTTTTATCGATTGCAAACCTCCAAAAACTAATTATTTTTAACAGAAAACGTTTGGCCACACATTAAAAATAGTTTTTGTCGTTTCCCCACACTTAAAATTAAATATTTTCATTTTTCCACCTCATAAAACTATTTTTTTTTCAATAATAAACGTTTTATCGATTGCCAACCTC
The DNA here is from genome assembly GCA_005876975.1 of Drosophila orena. NCBI lineage: Eukaryota > Metazoa > Arthropoda > Insecta > Diptera > Drosophilidae > Drosophila > Drosophila orena. The sequence goes on along the minus strand of VCKV01000235.1, from coordinate 12,338 downwards.
TTAAAACTAATTATTTTTAATAAATAACGTTTGCCCACACATTAAAAATAAAGTTTTTGACGTTTCCCTGCCCTTAAAACTAAATATTTTTATTTTTCCACCTCATAAAACTATTTTTTCAATAAAAAACGTTTTTGTACCTTTTAAAAATAGTTTTATCGATTGGGAACCCTTAAAAACTAATTCTTATTAATAAAAAAACGTTTGCCGATATATTACAAATAGTTTTTGTCGTTTCCCTACACTTAAAAATAAATATTTTCAATTTTCCACCTCATAAAACTATTTTTTTTTCAATAAAAACGTTTTTGTACCTTTTACAAACAGTTTTATCGATTGCCAACCTCTAAAAACTAGTTTTTTTTTAATAAAAAACGGTTTCCCACACATTGAAAATAATTTTTGAGATTCCATACACTTGAAATTAAATATTTTCATTTTTCTACATCATAAAACTATTTTTTTCAATAAAAAACGATTTTGAACGTTTTAAAAATAGTTTTATCGATTGCCAACCTATAAAAACTAATAATGTTTAATAAAAAACGTTTGCCCACACATTACAAATGCTTTTTGACGTTTCCCTACACATAAATTTAAAAATTTTGTTTTTTCCACCTCATAAAACTATTTTTTCAAGTAAAAACGATTTTGTACCTTTTAAAAATATATTTATCGAGTGCCAACCTCTAAAAACTGATTCTTTTTAATAAAAAACGTTTGCCCACACATTAAAAATAGTTTTTGACGTTTCCCTGCACCTAAAACTAAATATTTTCATTTTTCCACCTCATGAAACTATTTTTTTTTTCAATAAAAACGTTTTTGTACGTTTTAAAAATAGTTTTATCGATTGCCAACCTCTTAAAACTAATTTTTTTTAAATGAAAAACGTTTGCCCACACATTACAAATAGTTTTTGACGTTTTCCTGCACTTAAAACTAAATATTTTCATTTTTCCACCTCATAAAACTTTTTTTTCAGTAAAAAACGATTTTGTAACTTTTAAAAATAGGTTTATCGATTGCCAACCTATAAAAACTATTTATTTTTAATAAAAAACGTTTGCTCACACATTAAAAAAGTCTTTGACGTTTCCCTACACTTAAAATTAAATATTTTAATTTTTCCACCTCATAAAACTATTTTTTTTAATAAAAAACGATTTAGTACCTTTTAAATTAGTTTTATCGATTGCAAATCTCCAAAAACTAATTATTTTTAACAGAAAACGTTTGGCCACACATTAAAAATAGTTTTTGTCGTTTCCCCACACTTAAAATTAAATATTTTAATTTTTCCACCTCATGAAACTATTTTTTTTAATAAAAAACGATTTTGAATGTTTTAAAAATAGTTTTATCGATTGCCAACCTATAAAAACTAATAATGTTTAATAAAAAACGTTTTCCCACATATTAAAAATGGTTTTTGACGTTTCCCTACACTTAAAATTAAATATTTTAAATTTTCCACCTCATAAAACTATTTTTTTTAATAAAAAACGATTTTGTACGTTTTAAAAATAGTTTTATCGATTGCAAACCTCTTAAAACTAATTATTTTTAATAAATAACGTTTGCCCACACATTAAAATTAAAGTTTCTGACGTTTTCCTGCACTTAAAACTAAATATTTTCATTTTTCCACCTCATAAAACTTTTTTTTCAATAAAAAACGATTTTGTAACTTTTAAAAATAGGTTTATCGATTGCCAACCTCTAAAAACCAATTATTCTTAATAAAAAATGTTTGCCCACACATTAAAAATATTTTTTGACGTTTTCTTACACTTAAAATTAAATATTTTCATTTTACCACCTCATAAAACTATTTTTTTCAATAAAAAACCATTCTGTACCTTTTAAAAATAGTTTTATCGATTGCCAACCTCTGAAAACTTATATTTTTAATAAAAAACGGTTGCCCACACATTGAAAATAGTTTTTGACGTTTCCCTACACTTAAAATTAAATATTTTGTTTTTTCCATCTCATAAAACTATTTTTTCAATAAAAAACGTTTTTGTACCTTTTAAAAATAGTCTTATCGATTGCCAACCTCTAAAAACTATTTATTTTGAATAAAAAAACGTTTGCCCACACATTAAAAAGGTCTTTGACGTTTCCCCACACTTAAAACTAAATATTTTAATTTTTCCACCTCATAAAACTATTTTTTCAATAAAAAAAAGATTAAGTACCTTTTAAATAAGTTTTATCGATTGCCAACCTCCAAAAACCAATTATTTTTAACAAAAAACGTTTGACCACACATTAAAAATAGTTTTTGTCGTTTCCCCACACTTAAAATTAAATATTTTCATTTTTCCACCTCATAAAACTATTTTTTTTTTCAATAATAAACGTTTTATCGATTGCAAACCTCTAAAAAGTAATAATGTTTAATAAAAAACGTTTGCCCAAACATTAAAAATAGTTTTTGACGATTCCCTACACTTAAAATTTAAATATTTTCATTTTTCCACCTCATGAAACTATTTTTTTTTTCAATAAAAACGTTTTTGTACGTTTTAAAAATATATTTATCGAGTGCCAACCTCTAAAAACTGATTCTTTTTAATAAAAAACGTTTGCCCACACATTAAAAATAGTTTTTGACGTTTCCCTGCACCTAAAACTAAATATTTTCATTTTTCCACCTCATGAAACTATTTTTTTTTTCAATAAAAACGTTTTTGTACGTTTTAAAAATAGTTTTATCGATTGCCAACCTCTTAAAACTAATTTTTTTTAAATGAAAAACGTTTGCCCACACATTACAAATAGTTTTTGACGTTTTCCTGCACTTAAAACTAAATATTTTCATTTTTCCACCTCATAAAACTTTTTTTTCAGTAAAAAACGATTTTGTAACTTTTAAAAATAGGTTTATCGATTGCCAACCTATAAAAACTATTTATTTTTAATAAAAAACGTTTGCTCACACATTAAAAAAGTCTTTGACGTTTCCCTACACTTAAAATTAAATATTTTAATTTTTCCACCTCATAAAACTATTTTTTTTAATAAAAAACGATTTAGTACCTTTTAAATTAGTTTTATCGATTGCAAACCTCCAAAAACTAATTATTTTTAACAGAAAACGTTTGGCCACACATTAAAAATAGTTTTTGTCGTTTGCCCACACTTAAAATTAAATATTTTCATTTTTCCACCTCATAAAACTATTTTTTTTCAATAATAAACGTTTTATCGATTGTCAACCTCTTAAAACTAATTATTTTTAATAAATAACGTTTGCCCACACATTAAAAATAAAGTTTTTGACGTTTCCCTGCCCTTAAAACTAAATATTTTTATTTTTCCACCTCATAAAACTATTTTTTCAATAAAAAACGTTTTTGTACCTTTTAAAAATAGTTTTATCGATTGGGAACCCTTAAAAACTAATTCTTATTAATAAAAAAACGTTTGCCGATATATTACAAATAGTTTTTGTCGTTTCCCTACACTTAAAACTAAATATTTTCAATTTTCCACCTCATAAAACTATTTTTTTTTCAATAAAAACGTTTTTGTACCTTTTACAAACAGTTTTATCGATTGCCAACCTCTAAAAACTAGTTTTTTTTTAATAAAAAACGGTTTCCCACACATTGAAAATAATTTTTGAGATTCCCTACACTTGAAATAAAATATTTTCATTTTTCTACATCATAAAACTATTTTTTTCAATAAAAAACGATTTTGAACGTTTTAAAAATAGTTTTATCGATTGCCAACCTATAAAAACTAATAATGTTTAATAAAAAACGTTTGCCCACACATTACAAATGCTTTTTGACGTTTCCCCACACATAAATTTAAAAATTTTGTTTTTTCCACCTCATAAAACTATTTTTTCAAGTAAAAACGATTTTGTACCTTTTAAAAATATATTTATCGAGTGCCAACCTCTAAAAACTGATTCTTTTTAATAAAAAACGTTTGCCCACACATTAAAAATAGTTTTTGACGTTTCCCTGCACTTAAAACTAAATATTTTCATTTTTCCACCTCATAAAACTTTTTTTTCAGTAAAAAACGATTTTGTAACTTTTAAAAATAGGTTTATCGATTGCCAACCTATAAAAACTAATAATGTTTAATAAAAAACGTTTTCCCACATATTAAAAATGGTTTTTGACGTTTCCCTACACTTAAAATTAAATATTTTAAATTTTCCACCTCATAAAACTATTTTTTTTAATAAAAAACGATTTTGTACGTTTTAAAAATAGTTTTATCGATTGCCAACCTCTAAAAACCAATTATTCTTAATAAAAAATGTTTGCCCACACATTAAAAATATTTTTTGACGTTTTCTTACACTTAAAATTAAATATTTTCATTTTACCACCTCATAAAACTATTTTTTTCAATAAAAAACCATTTTGTACCTTTTAAAAATAGTTTTATCGATTGCCAACCTCTGAAAACTTATATTTTTAATAAAAAACGGTTGCCCACACATTGAAAATAGTTTTTGACGTTTCCCTACACTTAAAATTAAATATTTTGTTTTTTCCATCTCATAAAACTATTTTTTCAATAAAAAACGTTTTTGTACCTTTTAAAAATAGTCTTATCGATTGCCAACCTCTAAAAACTATTTATTTTGAATAAAAAAACGTTTGCCCACACATTAAAAAGGTCTTTGACGTTTCCCCACACTTAAAACTAAATATTTTAATTTTTCCACCTCATAAACCTTTTTTTTTTCAATAAAAAACGATTTAGTACCTTTTAAATAAGTTTTATCGATTGCCAACCTCCAAAAACCAATTATTTTTAACAAAAAACGTTTGACCACACATTAAAAATAGTTTTTGTCGTTTCCCCACACTTAAAATTAAATATTTTCATTTTTCCACCTCATAAAACTATTTTTTTTTTCAATAATAAACGTTTTATCGATTGCAAACCTCTAAAAAGTAATAATGTTTAATAAAAAACGTTTGCCCAAACATTAAAAATAGTTTTTGACGATTCCCTACACTTAAAATTTAAATATTTTCATTTTTCCACCTCATAAAACTATTTTTTTTCAATAATAAACGTTTTATTGATTGCCAACCTCTTAAAACTAATTATTTTTAATAAATAACGTTTGCCCACACATTAAAAATAAAGTTTTTGACGCTTCCCTGCACTTAAAACTAAATATTTTCATTTTTCCACCTCATAAAACTATTTTTTCAATAAAAAACGATTTTGTACCTTTTAAAAATAGTTTTATCGATTGGGAACCCTTAAAAACTAATTCTTATTAATAAAAAAACGTTTGCCGATATATTACAAATAGTTTTTGTCGTTTCCCTACACTTAAAACTAAATATTTTCAATTTTCCACCTCATAAAACTATTTTTTTTCAATAAAAACGTTTTTGTACCTTTTACAAACAGTTTTATCGATTGCCAACCTCTAAAAACTAGTTTTTTTTTAATAAAAAACGGTTTCCCACACATTGAAAATAATTTTTGAGATTCCCTACACTTGAAATAAAATATTTTCATTTTTCTACATCATAAAACTATTTTTTTCAATAAAAAACGATTTTGAACGTTTTAAAAATAGTTTTATCGATTGCCAACCTATAAAAACTAATAATGTTTAATAAAAAACGTTTGCCCACACATTACAAATGCTTTTTGACGTTTCCCCACACATAAATTTAAAAATTTTGTTTTTTCCACCTCATAAAACTATTTTTTCAAGTAAAAACGATTTTGTACCTTTTAAAAATATATTTATCGAGTGCCAACCTCTAAAAACTGATTCTTTTTAATAAAAAACGTTTGCCCACACATTAAAAATAGTTTTTGACGTTTCCCTGCACTTAAAACTAAATATTTTCATTTTTCCACCTCATAAAACTTTTTTTTCAGTAAAAAACGATTTTGTTACTTTTAAAAATAGGTTTATCGATTGCCAACCTATAAAAACTAATAATGTTTAATAAAAAACGTTTTCCCACATATTAAAAATGGTTTTTGACGTTTCCCTACACTTAAAATTAAATATTTTAAATTTTCCACCTCATAAAACTATTTTTTTTAATAAAAAACGATTTTGTACGTTTTAAAAATAGTTTTATCGATTGCAAACCTCTTAAAACTAATTATTTTTAATAAATAACGTTTGCCCACACATTAAAATTAAAGTTTTTGACGTTTTCCTGCCCTTAAAACTAAATATTTTCATTTTTCCACCTCATAAAACTTTTTTTTCAATAAAAAACGATTTTGTAACTTTTAAAAATAGGTTTATCGATTGCCAACCTCTAAAAACCAATTATTCTTAATAAAAAATGTTTGCCCACACATTAAAAATATTTTTTGACGTTTTCTTACACTTAAAATTAAATATTTTCATTTTACCACCTCATAAAACTATTTTTTTCAATAAAAAACCATTTTGTACCTTTTAAAAATAGTTTTATCGATTGCCAACCTCTAAAAACTATTTATTTTTAATAAAAAACGTTTGCCCACACATTAAAAAAAGTCTTTGACGTTTTCCGACACTTAAAACGAAATATTTTAATTGTTCCACCTCATAAAACTATTTTTTCAATAAAAAACGATTTAGTACCTTTTAAATTAGTTTTATCGATTGTCAGCCTCTAAAAACTAATTATTTTTAATAAAAAACGTTTGCCCTACAGTTAAAATTAAATATTTTCATTTTACCACCTCATAAAACTATTTTTTTTTCAATAATAAACGTTTTATCGATTGCCAACCTCTAAAAAGTAATAATGTTTAATAAAAAACGTTTGCCCAAACATTAAAAATAGTTTTTGACGTTTTGCTGCACTTAAAACTAAATATTTTCATTTTTCCACCTCATAAAACTTTTTTTTCAATAAAAAACGATTTTGTAACTTTTAAAAATAGGTTTATCGATTGCCAACATCTAAAAACCAATTATTCTTAATAAAAAATGTTTGCCCACACATTAAAAATATTTTTTGACGTTTCCTTACACTTAAAATTAAATATTTTCATTTTACCACCTCATAAAACTATTTTTTTTCAATAAAAAACCATTTTGTACCTTTTAAAAATAGTTTTATCGATTGCCAACCTCTGAAAACTTATATTTTTAATAAAAAACGGTTGCCCACACATTGAAAATAGTTTTTGACGTTTCCCTACACTTAAAATTAAATATTTTGTTTTTTCCATCTCATAAAACTATTTTTTCAATAAAAAACGTTTTTGTACCTTTTAAAAATAGTCTTATCGATTGCCAACCTCTAAAAACTATTTATTTTGAATAAAAAAACGTTTGCCCACACATTAAAAAGGTCTTTGACGTTTCCCCACACTTAAAACTAAATATTTTAATTTTTCCACCTCATAAAACTATTTTTTCAATAAAAAAAAGATTAAGTACCTTTTAAATAAGTTTTATCGATTGCCAACCTCCAAAAACCAATTATTTTTAACAAAAAACGTTTGACCACACATTAAAAATAGTTTTTGTCGTTTCCCCACACTTAAAATTAAATATTTTCATTTTTCCACCTCATAAAACTATTTTTTTTCAATAATAAACGTTTTATCGATTGCAAACCTCTAAAAAGTAATAATGTTTAATAAAAAACGTTTGCCCAAACATTAAAAATAGTTTTTGACGTTTCCCTACACTTAAAATTAAATATTTTCATTTTTCCACCTCATAAAACTATTTTTTTTCAATAATAAACGTTTTATTGATTGCCAACCTCTTAAAACTAATTATTTTTAATAAATAACGTTTGCCCACACATTAAAAATAAAGTTTTTGACGCTTCCCTGCACTTAAAACTAAATATTTTCATTTTTCCACCTCATAAAACTATTTTTTCAATAAAAAACGATTTTGTACCTTTTAAAAATAGTTTTATCGATTGCCAACCTCTGAAAACTTATATTTTTAATCAAAAACGGTTGCACACACATTACAAATAGTTTTTGACGTTTCCCTACACTTAAAATTAAATATTTTGTTTTTTCCACCTCATAAAACTATTTTTTCAATAAAAAACGTTTTTGTACCTTTTAAAAATAGTTTTATCGATTGCAAACCTCTTAAAAGTAATTATTTTTAATAAATAACGTTTGCCCACACATTAAAAATAAAGTTTTTGACGTTTCCCTGCCCTTAAAACTAAATATTTTTATTTTTCCACCTCATAAAACTATTTTTTCAATAAAAAACGTTTTTGTACCTTTTAAAAATAGTTTTATCGATTGCCAACCTTTAAAAACTAATTCTTTTTAATAAAAAAACGTTTGCCGATATATTACAAATAGTTATTGTCGTTAAATAAAATCAAAATTAAAATTAAATATTTTGTTTTTTCCACCTCATAAAACTATTTTTTTTCAATAAAAAACGATTTTCTACGTTTTAAAACTAGTTTTATCGACTGCCAACCTCTACAAACTAATTTATTTTAATAAAAAACGCTTGCCCACACATTAACAATAGTTTTTGACGTTTCCCCACACCTAAAACTAAAAATTTTAATTTTTCCACCTCATAAAACTATTTTTTTAATAAAAAACGATTTAGTACCTTTTAAAAAAATATTTATCGAGTGCCAACCTCTAAAAACTAATTCTTTTTAATAAAAAATGTTTGCCCACACATTAAAATTAGTTTTTGACGTTTCCCTGCACTTAAAACTAAATATTTTCATTTGTCCACCTCATGAAACTATTTTTTTTTCAATAAACACGTTTTTGTACCTTTTACAAATAGTTTTATCGATTGCCAACCTCTAAAAACTAATAATGTTAAATACAAAACGTTTGCCCACTCATTAAAAATAGTTTTTGACGTTTCCCTACACTAAAAATTAAATATTTTCATTTTTCCACCTCATAAAACTATTTTTGCAATAAAAAACGATGTTGTACCTTTTAAAAATAGTTTTATTGATTGCCAGCCTCTAAAAACTAATTTTTTTTTAAATAAAAACGTTTGCCCACACATTACAAATAGTTTTTGACGTTTTGCTGCACTTAAAACTAAATATTTTCATTTTTCCACTTCATAAAACTTTTTTTTCAATAAAAAACGATTTTGTAACTTTTAAAAATAGGTTTATCGATTGCCAACCTATAAAAACTAATAATGTTTAAAAAAACAGGTTTGCCCACACATTACAAATAGTTCTTGACGTTTTCCTACACTTAAAATTAAATATTTTGTTTTTTCCACCTCATAAAACTATTTTTTCAATAAAAAACGTTTTTGTTCCTTTTAAAAATAGTTTTATCGATTGCCAACCTCTAAAAACTATTTATTTTTAATAAAAAACGTTTGCCCACACATTAAAAAAAGTCTTTGACGTTTTCCGACACTTAAAACGAAATATTTTAATTGTTCCACCTCATAAAACTATTTTTTCAATAAAAAACGATTTAGTACCTTTTAAATTAGTTTTATCGATTGTCAGCCTCTAAAAACTAATTATTTTTAATAAAAAACGTTTGCCCTACAGTTAAAATTAAATATTTTCATTTTACCACCTCATAAAACTATTTTTTTTTCAATAATAAACGTTTTATCGATTGCCAACCTCTAAAAAGTAATAATGTTTAATAAAAAACGTTTGCCCAAACATTAAAAATAGTTTTTGACGTTTTGCTGCACTTAAAACTAAATATTTTCATTTTTCCACCTCATAAAACTTTTTTTTCAATAAAAAACGATTTTGTAACTTTTAAAAATAGGTTTATCGATTGCCAACATCTAAAAACCAATTATTCTTAATAAAAAATGTTTGCCCACACATTAAAAATATTTTTTGACGTTTCCTTACACTTAAAATTAAATATTTTCATTTTACCACCTCATAAAACTATTTTTTTTCAATAAAAAACCATTTTGTACCTTTTAAAAATAGTTTTATCGATTGCCAACCTCTGAAAACTTATATTTTTAATAAAAAACGGTTGCCCACACATTGAAAATAGTTTTTGACGTTTCCCTACACTTAAAATTAAATATTTTGTTTTTTCCATCTCATAAAACTATTTTTTCAATAAAAAACGTTTTTGTACCTTTTAAAAATAGTCTTATCGATTGCCAACCTCTAAAAACTATTTATTTTGAATAAAAAAACGTTTGCCCACACATTAAAAAGGTCTTTGACGTTTCCCCACACTTAAAACTAAATATTTTAATTTTTCCACCTCATAAAACTATTTTTTCAATAAAAAAAAGATTAAGTACCTTTTAAATAAGTTTTATCGATTGCCAACCTCCAAAAACCAATTATTTTTAACAAAAAACGTTTGACCACACATTAAAAATAGTTTTTGTCGTTTCCCCACACTTAAAATTAAATATTTTCATTTTTCCACCTCATAAAACTATTTTTTTTTTCAATAATAAACGTTTTATCGATTGCAAACCTCTAAAAAGTAATAATGTTTAATAAAAAACGTTTGCCCAAACATTAAAAATAGTTTTTGACGATTCCCTACACTTAAAATTTAAATATTTTCATTTTTCCACCTCATAAAACTATTTTTTTTCAATAATAAACGTTTTATTGATTGCCAACCTCTTAAAACTAATTATTTTTAATAAATAACGTTTGCCCACACATTAAAAATAAAGTTTTTGACGCTTCCCTGCACTTAAAACTAAATATTTTCATTTTTCCACCTCATAAAACTATTTTTTCAATAAAAAACGATTTTGTACCTTTTAAAAATAGTTTTATCGATTGCCAACCTCTGAAAACTTATATTTTTAATCAAAAACGGTTGCACACACATTACAAATAGTTTTTGACGTTTCCCTACACTTAAAATTAAATATTTTGTTTTTTCCACCTCATAAAACTATTTTTTCAATAAAAAACGTTTTTGTACCTTTTAAAAATAGTTTTATCGATTACAAACCTCTTAAAAGTAATTATTTTTAATAAATAACGTTTGCCCACACATTAAAAATAAAGTTTTTTACGTTTCCCTGCCCTTAAAACTAAATATTTTTATTTTTTCACCTCATAAAACTATTTTTTCAATAAAAAACGTTTTTGTACCTTTTAAAAATAGTTTTATCGATTGCCAACCTTTAAAAACTAATTCTTTTTAATAAAAAAACGTTTGCCGATATATTACAAATAGTTATTGTCGTTAAATAAAATCAAAATTAAAATTAAATATTTTGTTTTTTCCACCTCATAAAACTATTTTTTTTCAATAAAAAACGATTTTCTACGTTTTAAAACTAGTTTTATCGACTGCCAACCTCTACAAACTAATTTATTTTAATAAAAAACGCTTGCCCACACATTAACAATAGTTTTTGACGTTTCCCCACACCTAAAACTAAAAATTTTAATTTTTCCACCTCATAAAACTATTTTTTTAATAAAAAACGATTTAGTACCTTTTAAAAAAATATTTATCGAGTGCCAACCTCTAAAAACTAATTCTTTTTAATAAAAAACGTTTGCCCACACATTAAAATTAGTTTTTGACGTTTCCCTGCACTTAAAACTAAATATTTTCATTTGTCCACCTCATGAAACTATTTTTTTTTCAATAAACACGTTTTTGTACCTTTTACAAATAGTTTTATCGATTGCCAACCTCTAAAAACTAATAATGTTAAATACAAAACGTTTGCCCACTCATTAAAAATAGTTTTTGACGTTTCCCTACACTAAAAATTAAATATTTTCATTTTTCCACCTCATAAAACTATTTTTGCAATAAAAAACGATGTTGTACCTTTTAAAAATAGTTTTATTGATTGCCAGCCTCTAAAAACTAATTTTTTTTAAATAAAAACGTTTGCCCACACATTACAAATAGTTTTTGACGTTTTGCTGCACTTAAAACTAAATATTTTCATTTTTCCACTTCATAAAACTTTTTTTTCAATAAAAAACGATTTTGTAACTTTTAAAAATAGGTTTATCGATTGCCAACCTATAAAAACTAATAATGTTTAAAAAAACAGGTTTGCCCACACATTACAAATAGTTCTTGACGATTTCCTACACTTAAAATTAAATATTTTGTTTTTTCCACCTCATAAAACTATTTTTTCAATAAAAAACGTTTTTGTTCCTTTTAAAAATAGTTTTATCGATTGCCAACCTCTAAAAACTATTTATTTTTAATAAAAAACGTTTGCCCACACATTAAAAAAAGTCTTTGCCTTTTTCTGACACTTAAAACGAAATATTTTAATTGTTCCACCTCATAAAACTATTTTTTAAATAAAAAACGATTTAGTACCTTTTAAATTAGTTTTATCGATTGTCAGCCTCTAAAAACTAATTATTTTTAATAAAAAACGTTTGCCCTACAGT